>ML825460.1:134903-149387 GCA_009831015.1 Picea engelmannii | reverse complement strand
TGATGATGGTACAAGCCTAAACTCCCATATGTGATGTGAAAAAATACTGATGGTGTCCAAATCCCACCTCGAGGCCAAATATCCCTTAAACATTATCTACATGATCATTCAATGGTTAGTTCATAGACCTTGAAGTGAAGAATCTTCATTTTGGACCTAAGGTACCTGTTTCCTCTCCTAGCCATGGTACACACCTTGAGACATATTCTTATTATGAAAATGTACCAATGGTTCCAAAGATACCCTACATAGATCTTGTGTGATTGTTTAAGGACTGCATCACAATTATCATCCCTGATAAGATTCAAATAGGGCCTAAGCACCTTATGTTCTTTGCTATACATCATGCCCAAAACTTGTGAATGGTGACCATATCCCACCCAAATTCCATATATCCCTTAGAGAGGATATGTATGGTGGTTTGAGGCCTTGTTCATGGCCATTAAGATCAAGAATATTTATTTAGGGCCTAAGGCCCTTTATTTCCTCCCTTAGCCATGGTATAGGTCTTGAAATCCATTCTTTTTATTCAAAACATACTAATGGTGCACATATTCCCAAATAGAGGCATTTTTCATATTGCAACTATATTTCAACTATATTCTCAAATATTGGTGAGTGGTCAAATGCAACTATATTGCATCTTATGCAACTATATGCAACTATATTGGAACTTATGCAACTTTATGCAACTTTATGCAACTTATGCAACTTTACACAACTATATGCAACTTATGCAACTATATTGCAACTTATGCAACTATATGCAACTATATTGCAACAATTTTTTATGCAACTATATGAAAATATGAAACTATATGCAACTATGCAACTATGCAACATGCAACTTATGCAACTTAAGCAACTTTATGGAACTTATGCAACTTTACGCAACTTTATGCAACATGCAACTTTATGCAACAATGCAACTTATGCAACTTTACACAATTTTACACAATTTTATGCAACTTTATGCAACTATATGCAACTTTACGCAACATGCAAATTTATGCAACAATGCAACTTACGCAACTTTACACAACTTTATGCAACTTTATGAAACTTTATGCAACATGCAACTTTATGCAACAATGCAACTGATGCAACTTTACACAACTTTATGCAACATGCAACTTTATGCAGCAATGCAACTTATGCAACTATGCAACTATATGCAACTTATGAATGTGTGACCTATATCCTCCTAATGCAACTTATGAATGCAACTATATCCTCCTAATGGATCTAAGTTCCTTCTTAGAGGCCTTGAGAGCCAACTAAGATGCATAAAACCTGTGAATGGTGCCCATATGTTGTCCTAATAGCCATTATTATTATTCAAAGCATACCAATGTTGCCCATATTCCTAATTGGAGGCCTTGATCTTGGTCATTAAGCACATAAGGTTCATTTAAATCCTAATTCCCTTTTATCCTTCCCTTGATGATGGTACAAGCCTAAACTCCCATATGTGATGTGAAAAAATACTAATGGTGTCCAAATCCCACCTCGAGGCCAAATATCCCTTAAAATATATCTACAAGATCATTCAATGGTTAGTTCATAGACCTTGAAGTGAAGAAGCTTCATTTTGGACCCAAGGTACTTGTTTCCTTTCCTAGCCATGGTACACACCTTGAGACCTATTCTTATTATGAAAATGTACCAATTGTTCCAAAGTTACCCTACATAGATCTTGTGTGGTTGTTTAAGGACTGCATCACAAATATCAACCCTGATAAGATTCAAATAGGGCCTAAGCACCTTATGGTTTTTGCTATACATTATGCCCAAAACTTGTGAATGGTGACCATATCCCACCCAAATTCCATATATCCCTTAGAGAGGATATGTATGGTGGTTTGAGGCCTTTTTCATGGCCATTAAGATGAAGAAGATTTATTTAGGGCCTAAGGCCCTTTATTTCCTCCCTTGGCCATGGTATAGGTATTGAAACCCATTCTTTTTATTCAAAACATACTAATGGTGCACACATTCCCAAATAGAGGCATTTTTCATGGCCATTAAGCATAAAAAAGATTAATTTAGGGAAGAAGGCCCTGATTTTCTTACCTTGGTGATGATATAAACCTTGAATTACATATATGGTGCAAAAAAAATCCTAATGGCACCCATATCCCACTAGAAGGTCAAATATCTCTTAAATAATATCTACATGGTTATTTCAGGCCTAATTCATGGCTCTTGAATTTGAGAACTTTCATTGTGAGCTTAATGTTCTTGTTTTCTTCCCCTAGACATGGTACAAGCCTTGGGAACTATTCTTATTATGAAAAAACTATTAATGGCACCAAAGATCCCACACAAAGGCTAAAGATTTTTACATATGTCTTGTGTTGTTTTTTGACAACTTCATCATGAAGCTTAATCCTAAGAAGATTTAAATAGGACATAAAAACATTATGTTCTTTCCCTGACCATGGACAAAACCTAAGTTCCATACATGGTGTCAAAAAATTGTGAATGACACCCATATCCCACCCAAGCACCATAGCCTATTAAATAGGATAGATGTGGTGGTTTGAGGCCTTGTTAATGGCCAATGAGCCAAAGAAAATATATTTAGGACCTAAGGAACTTTTTTCCTCTCTAGTCATGGTACACACCTTGAGACCTATTCTTATTATGAAAACGTACCAATGGTTCCAAATGTAACTAATTGCAACTTATGCAACTATATTGCAACTATATTCTCAATTATTGGTGAGTGGTCAAATGCAACTATATTTCATCTTATGCAACTATATGCAACTATATTGCAACTATATGCAACTTATGCAACTATATTGCAACTATATGCAGCTATGTTGCAACTATATGCAACTATATTGCAACAATTTCGTATGCAACTATATGAAAATATGCAACTATATGAAACTATGCAACTATATGAAACTATGCAACATGCAACTTATGTAACTTAAGAAACTTTATGGAACTTAGGCAACTTTACACAACTTTATGCAACTTTACACAACTTATTCAACAATGCAACTTATGCAACTATGCAACTATATGATGGATATGTGTGGCAATTTCAACTTTATGCAACTAAATGCAACTAAATGCAACTGTGTTGGTACTATATTGCAACTTTTGCAACTATATGCAACTATATTGCAGCTTATGCAACTATATGCAACTTATGCAACTATATTGAAACTTATGCAACTATATGCAACTTATTCAACTATATTGCAACTATATGCAACTATATTGCAACAATTTCGTACACAACTATATGCAAATATGCAACTATATGCAACTATGCAACATGCACTTTATGCAACTTAAGCAACTTTATGGAACTTATGCAACTTTATTGCAACTTATGCAACTATATTGCAACTTATGCAACTTATGCAACTATATTGCAACTATATGCCACTAGGTGTGGCAATTTCAACTTTATGCAACTATATGACAGATAGGTGTAGCAATTTCAACTTTATGCAACTAAATGAAACTATATGCAATTGTGTTGGTACCAAAAATTTATATAGGCACGATAACTTATCTTATTTTTTTAACGAGTGTAGGTACCACCAAATAGGTATCTGTTAGGTATATCTTCCTCGAGTGATGATTAAGATATAGTAAGAGAGGTTGAAAGTGAGATGTGTTGTACTAGATCTACCGGTTCTAGATTAACTAGGTTGGAAAAGGTAAGGAAAAGATTCTGTACCTGCATGAAATTTTTATTGCCAATGGAGGGTCATGTAATTATGATGCTGAGAGCATAGGTGACATTGAGTTTCCCTTGAGGTATAAACATCTAGTGCAATGATGGGCACCTAAGGAGCTACTTGAAGTGGACAAAGATTTCTTCATCGGTGGGAGCATGTATCACATTGCTCCTTCGTCCTTACATGGATTGGGGTTATTTTCCATGGTTGGAAGAAAGGTTGGATATGGCACTGTAACTGAATTGATGGAGTATGTTGGACCATAATACAAATACATTCACTGGTTGATGTTGGTCTGATATGTGCAAAGTATGTGGAGATACGGAGTTGCCACAAATTATATACAAATACTAGATAACAATCAAAATAAAGGGGCAACTATGTATATTGATGGAAGGACAAAATCTACTGGAAACATTGCGGGCTTTATAAATAGTACATGACCAGTGGCAACAACTAAGAAACCGAATTGCATATTTGAGGCACGTGAAGGAAATCATATATTTGTATGTGCAACAAAAACAATAGTTCCAGGTGAAGAGTTGTTGATCGATTACAACTTAAATCGAATAGATGGAGAGGGTAGGAATATGGGGGTATATATCTTACATACCATTCAACTCAACCTTTGATCAATCATTGTTACAATTTATCGCTGCAATATTTCAAATTTTTACTACATACATTTTTTACAATTAATTTCATAACTCTTGTTGATTAATTTATTGTCTCAACATCTATCCAGGGTGACTGTGGAAAGGCACCCACTTTGCCTCAGTAGTGTTGGCAACCATTTTGCATTTTTATATTTTCCTTACAAGCTTCCCACATAAGGGTTTTGAACCCTCAATACTCATCGCAATTCTTTAAAACAAAATGACACTATTATTTTGCGCATTCACACACATGCCTTTTGTTTTCATTTTCACGTCTGCAAGCGTGAAAACCTTGAATTGGAAGTCATGTCGATCGCATTAAAATCGTCACTGGATTATTACGAATAATCTTGTTCTGTGGTCATCTCACCTCTAACTCAATGATGGTCACACAGTTGGCAAGACACCAAACCTTTACTCACTTTGCATTTTTTGTTAATATGACTTCATTTTATAAGTTTGTGATGCAATGGTATTTTGATGATTGTGATTGAATCCTTGATACAATGGTGGTTTGATGTTCTATTGTCTTTGATCAAATTCCTTGGTGTAATGGTTTCATGAGAACGCATTAACATTATGATTAGACCCATGGCGCAATGGTTTCATACAACGCATAAATTTTATGATCGAATCTTTGGTGATAAATTCGAAATATTGTTTTGTTTTAAATCATACAAATGTTGTTGTTTGTTCAAATATTCGGATCGACTTGTCATGGTTTTTAATGGTTATTTGTTTGGCATGTCGTTTACATTTTTTTTGACACACACCAATAGTAATTTGAATCACCATAGTGCCATCGATTGTACATTTCAAAATGAATGTTTTGCATGGATCATTTCATTCCACCACCCTCGCAGGCATAGGCATTGATGTCTACCTTGTATCTCGGGTTACCTCTGTTTGTTTTGGAAACCTATGGGAATTGGTCCTGTGCCTAGCCTGTCTAACCTCCTCACCGTTTACCCTGTCGACTGTGTGTTCTCTCCTATGGCACATGTAGTGCGCATAGAACCTAATGGCATCCAAACACTACTGCTATTTGACAATTCTCGTGAAGACCTAGAGAATAATGGATGGTTAGTTTTCATCCAAAAATTTGAGGGTTTCAACCTCGCGGTCACCCAACAGTTTGCCCTCACATTCGATGGTTGTAGGGCCAAGGTTGGAGACATCCAACTGGAATTAAATGAAGAATTCCTCAGTTCAGCCACGGGTTTACCAGCTAAAGGGAAGAGGTGGTTTAAGAATTTGAAGGTGGACGAAGTGCCATGTCTGCTCCTGTTCACATCGAGGAAAATTTTCAGTTGTGACAAAGGTATGCCAGTCACTGCCCTTAAGTCTAGGTGGCTTGATTTATTAGCCATTGTTAAGAAATTCATGACTTGCGAAGGTAGTTATGGTTTAGTGTTTCTTTACCATCTCCGGTTGCTTATGAATTTCATAGATTTCCCTTTGAATATGCCTCACTACCTCCTACACAGTCTGTATAAAATGGCCAAATGATTTAAGTGGAAGAAGGATGATTCTAGCCTTTTCCATCACTGTTTGATCAAAATCGTGATTGTTCATCATTTGAGGATGAGTGGTGATTGTTGGCAAGCCTTCCTATTGAGGAATGGCTTTGCCACTCTTGAATGTAGTCAAGTGGACAAGACTATGGTCACCGAAACCCTTGTTGGGCCAGCCGTGCCACCTCCTACCCTCCAACCCACTGTCGAACCCTCGACCTGCCCCAACATTGACCTACCTGACACCATGCCCGACCCATGTTCGAAAGACAATACTAAGATTCTTAAGAGGCCTGTAAGGAAGAAGGGAAAGGGTAATACAGATGTCAACATCAAGGGAAAGAAAGTTTCACGATGGATATCTAGGTGTGCTCGAAACAAGCCCAAACAAAACACTGACCATAAGCCAATTGTTTTGAGTGAAGACTCGGATTCTGAGATTGAACACTTTTTGGCCGAGGAATACCCTTACTCACAAGGCCTCTGTTCTATTGAACCCTATGACTACGTATCCAACCTCCCACCGTGCCTCAAGGATGACCCTAACTTCCCTGGAATCAAGTTTGACAGTGGAAGCCCTGGTAATTTAAAAGAACCCCCACCTGTAGTGACTCGGCCCGATCACCCACAATGCACTCAATGTAATTCTTGGCTCGAACGATACTAGACAAATGTCCCTCTGCTGCAATCCCAAATTAAATCCTTGGAGGAATGGGTTACTGTGTTGTCAAATAAAAATGATAGACTGTAAGCCAACGATAAGAGACAAAAGACCATGGGTCCTATCGTGTTCAGAAATGTTGAGGCAGCTACTGCCTTTGTTAACTCAAAGTTATCATGACCGAATCGTATCTCTACAGCCAAGGTATGATATTTCAACAATGTTTTTAAAACGATTCTGTTATTTTTGAATTAGCATAAACTATTATGGTTGCGTTGATTTGTTTGCTAAATCGAATATGGTTCTATTTTGATTGAATCTATTTAACATGATTTTGTTGTTCTTGAATTAGCATAGCCGATTGTGTTTGCTCGGAATTAGTTTCATATAGTTCTGTTTTGTTTGTATTTATTCAAAAACGACTCTGTTAGTTTTGAATTAAACAATGATTCTGTTAATTTCGGATTGACATAAACGATTGTATTCATTTTGAATTAGTAACAAAATATTTGTTTGATAGATCGCATACATTCCTGTTACCATCCGATTAATTTAATACAATTTCGTTTGTTTCGAATTGGCATAAAGAATTTGGTTTGTTTTACCAAGAATGATTTGCTTGTTTTGAATTGGTAATAAAGGATCTATTTTGTTGACCGCATACATTCTTGTTATCATTTGGATTCATTTAAAATGATTTTGTTTGTAAATATGACTAGCTACATAATCATGAGATTCTGTAGCTAGTCATAAAAGTTGGATTTTTTGATGATTTTACAACTGAAAACTATCTAAAATTGTTTATTCTTGTCCATCTACAGGTACACACGAATTTCAATGGGAATTGGATCTTCTATGGCAGTTTAGAACATGCTTTTGTTACATAGTTTTTGGATTAGGTTGTTAGTCTTGGATAGGAATAGCAATTTGGGAGATTGTTCCCAGATTTTTGCAAACAGTTTTGATATTTTCCACAAGGATTGTTTTATCCTGTGGCCTTTATATACTCATTATTTTTTTTGTAAAGGATCCATCACTGTTGGGAGAACAAAGACTATGGACTTATGATACAGACTCGAATGGAAGTGGATGTTTTGTAACAATTTTAGCTTTCAATTTATCATACTTTCATTCAAGTTTTGTGCATTTTAATTTGTAATCAAATTATTGACTACTTTAGATATCAAGATTTGTTGCAGGTTGATGCGTTATGATTTAAATCCTGTCCATATTTGATGTATCTCGTTTTACTCACAACAATTACTCTATTTGAATTTAATAAATAGAAGGTTTATCTTCTTTGTTAAATGAACGGTTATGTACTAATCTTCGCACTGAGATTTATCTAAATGTGATGATTTGTAAATTATAAAATTGTTGTTTTTTTATGTCTTGTTTGTTCTGTCACCTGTATTCAAAGAGCGTTGTTGTTGCTCGTTTACGAGAAGCTTATGGAAATTTGGTGCGGGTTTCCCCCATCGAACAGTTGAATCGGATACTGTGCATGGGACAAATTGGAAAGCATTACTACAGGTCAGTCTGTTAGTGTTATTTAATTAGTTTAGTTAATATATAGATTTCTTGTAATCTGAATGTCTCTCACTGTTCATCTCTATAGTTCATATTTACAGTTAGGATTTTTATTTTAATTGCTTAGCTTAGATAGCTTTCATTTTATTCCTTTCTCATAAAAATTATAAAAAATAAAAAATAATAGCTTCGCTATCACAAGACAATTTACAAATGATTTTGCAAATTTCGATCAAAATTTGTATTCTGTAAATACTGTACATATATAATTGAGATTTAATTGTATTGATAGCTGAACATTTAATTAGTAGAATTATTGTTTTATAATATTAGCTAGTAAACTGTATATATATATTCTAGATTTGTATATAGTTTGCAGTAGCTACTTTTTTCACTTAGATTAGTTTCTTTAGCTTAGTTTTTATTTCGTTTTCCTAGGACTTAGATCGGCCAATGGAGCCACTAAACTCATTAGAATGGATCATTCCAAATGGATTGGGTTATTTAGACAACCCCAGACCGAATCCACCCCTCCAGTTGATGAGCAGTCAATTTCGCCCATCAACAAATGGCGCTAGGAGGGTCGACTGACAAGTTGGCCTTGTAGGAGCCTTTATTTTAAATATATTCAATTTCCCCCATGGCTCCCCAAATCACTGTGTTGGAACATGCTTTCAACTTTTCATTACCCGATGTTCCCAATGAGACAGTCTCATGCTTGTCCAAACTCACCTTTGATGGTGGAGGCAATATATCTGCTAAAGATCACCTTAACAAGTTTTGGTGCAAATGCATCAAACATGACATCTCAGATTTAGGAGTTTTATGCAGACTGTTCGCTTTTACTTTTAGAGGTCGAATCAAACATTGGTTTTAATCCTTTCCAGCATGTCACATTTTTTATTGGTTTCAATTTGTAGATGAGTTTCTAGATGCTTTTGAAATTTATGATTTCGATCAATTGTGTGAAGAATTTCATACTTCGCTAATCAACGACGATTCATATTCAAAAGACTTTTTGACAAGAGTCTATCATATCCTCTGTAAATTTAATCTCGATGATATTTCATTTGCATTAAGTCTCTTCTGTGATGCTTGCATCCCTTCCATCCAGTCATATTCAAGCATGAACGAAGAACTAATTGCAAATCCTATCACTCAACTGCAAGAACAATTCTCTTCGCAAGAAGAGAAGGATCCTTCTGACAATGTTGAACAAGCTAGGGAGGTAGAATCTATTGACCAGGTTCTTATTGACAACCAAATTGGTTTTTCCTTTGAATCATTGTATTTTCAATCTTCGAACAGTATGGAAGAAGATTCATTTCTGGCTCAAGGTGAATATCCTCATTCTTTTAACTCATGCTCTAATCAACATTTGAAATCAGTCATTGAAGAACACTTAAGCGACCAAAATCGTCTTGAATGTTCTAGTACTCCTATGAAACTGATTAGAGAAGAAGATATGCAACTAGAAGAAGAAACCTTAAACCTTCACCCTCAAAATGCACTTTGTTCACAGGAAAGACTAGATGTTGGTCACATAAATTTTGAATTATCTATCACACAAAAGGCAAATCCAGATGATCATATTATGTTGAGGTATTCGTCACCAAAATAGAGTAAGGGTTTTAAAGAAGGTGAAGAGAAATCTTTTGAGAATACCATTGTTAATTCAAGAGATTATTTTTATGTGCTTATGTTTGATTCCTTTTATTATTTATATCCTGATCTCTTCCTAGACTCTGTTGGACTTGACATCTTACCTACAACATCCTACTCTTTTCCGCCACAATCATATCATTTTGGTGAAATTAATTCCGAACCTAACATTGATAAAACCGGATTTGACGCTTGTTCACTTTCATCACTCATATGGGAAGAGGACATGTTGCGAGATGATTTTATACAGTTTATTGTTGAAAAAGACAATGCATTATATCTTATGGACATCAAACGTTCTACATTTCATATTCCCTCTTTGCTTAGTTCGAATCTTAATGTTATTACTTCACATTTTGAAATGATCGATCTCATCGAAGGAAACATTCAAACCAATGATCCAATTGATTGCATGAATCCTCCTATGATGAGTTTCTCATTGATATATTAGTTTCATCAAAGTCATGGTTTGCATCCTCATTTTTGTGACAGGATCTTAGGATGGCTTGAATATTCATATATAAAAAAAATTCATAATAAAGACAAAGTTGTGCTTTCTTTCTTTTTACCTAAGTATCTTGGAAGTAGGCGTGACATATTTCTTTTAGATCCTCCATGTGAATAAATTAATGAACACTTAGAGAATTGTCAGGAGGATGGGGCATTTCAGCCTTGGCTGATGGTTATTTCATTTCCTTGTAATCTTGACAATTTTTTAAACTTTCTTGCACTCGCCCATGCCATTATGACCCTTATCACGACAAGATTGCACAATGGCTGGAGGATTCATACATCAAGAATATTCAAGGGAATGGTAAGATCATGCTTACTTTGTTTTTAGATGCTGATTATGAAGGTAAGTGTGATATGTTTCTATCATTTTTTGATATATTACCATTCTTATTAATAATGTTTGATTTTGTTTCCGTTGCAGGATTGGAATTACTCTGAAGGCTACATTGGAAACATGACTTCACGTAGTATTCTGATTTGTTTAATAGTTAGGGTAGGTTTAGGAATAGGTTTTCTTTCAATTTTATTTCTCACTATTTCTCTTTCTAATAATGCAGTCATGAACGCAAGTGGGCACCACGAGAACCATAATACGTCTATTGTCAGGGAAGTCCCCTTGATCCTTTTCTCTTTGCTTCTAGTTGAACATTTATTTTCAAAAAACGCAGTATCATCATGGAAAGTAAAGAGATAAATAAATCTGAATCAACCCTGACCCAAGGTACCATGAGTAAGACTGCTTTCCCATCAAACAAGATTTTCCTACTTTTCAGTCTCCCAAGGGATTTTGTGGCATGAGGTTTTCAGATGCACCTTCTGTACATATTTGTTTTTTGTTTTTGTTGTTTGGATTTCTCTGCTTTCCAAATTTTCTTCACTGGTGTGTTTTGTTTCCATTTATGCTTATCAGTCTTTTGCTTTTGGAAATACACATACCTGCATTATGAACTGTTCAGATGAAGAAAACAGAAAATTCTTTCTCTGAAATGACTGCTGAAAAGTTGTCTAAACATCAACTGTGATATGCTTCTGAAATTTACATCCATGTTAAGGAAAGCCTGTTGTTTGAAAGAAGTTTATTGATTTCAATCTATAAGCGAAGCTTGTCACGATCATCTTTTTCTTCTTATGCTGTCCCTGTTCCTTAAGGGAATAACTCAGAAGATGTCTCCCTGCCTTCGAAGGTCGGTTTTGTAAACGAACCATCTCTGAATCTTAATGAAGGACAACTTAAAAATATTTTCTTTCAAGGTCTGTAAAAATATGACTAAAATATCATAATTTTCAGCGTCACCCCGCTTGATTATATATCTTTAAAAAACTAAATAAATCATTAAAAGAGATGTGGGACGTGCCTGTAAACCCATCGGGATACTAAATAGGTCTGCTAGCAGTGGGTAAATGCATGCATGATGCCAAGACAACTTCGTCGGGGTACTGAACAAGCTTGCTGGTAGTGAAGCAGTCTCGGGTATATGAAAAATTGCAAATATGGAATCTCTTGACCTTAAAATGTCCTTTATTCTGATCTGGAACTTCTTAGCAGGATACGGATATCAGAGTGGGTTAAATGGCACCCCTGTCGAGGCTATGAAAACCTGTTGGCAACAGTGGCTCTGTCAACAGTATTGGAGATTTTATCTTTAATATCATGACTCACTTGTCTTAAGACTGTTATCAGCTTTCATCTTTTAAGAACAATTGGAATATTTGATTAATGATGATGTTTAGACAATTTTCTGGTTGTTTTTGAGTTAGGATTATCATAATTTGGATTTTTTTCTTATGGCAGAGATAACTGCTTCTACCAGTGTGTCGCCATTGTTGGCATCCATTTTGCATTTTTATCTTTTCCTTACAAGCTGCCCACATAAGGGTTTTGAACCCTCAATACTCATCGCAAGGGTTTTTGAACCCTCCTACCCATTGTCGAACCCTCAACCTGCCCCAACATTGACCTACCCGACACCATGCCCGACCCATGTTCGAAAGACAATACTAAGATTGTTAAGAGGCCTGTAAGGAAGAAGGGAAAGGGTAATACAGATGTCAACAACAAGGGAAAGAATGTTGCACGATGGATATCTAGGTGTGCTCGGAACAAGCCCAAACAAAACACTGAACAGAAGCCAATTGTTTTGAGTGAAGACTCGGATTCTGAAATTGAATGCTTTTTGGCCAAAGAATACCCATACTCACAAGCCCTCTGTTCTGTTGAACCCTATGACTACGTATCCAACCTCCCACCGTGCCTCAAGGATGACCCTAACTTCCCCAGAATCAAGTTTGACAGTGGAACCCTTGGTAATTTAAAAGAACCCCCACCTGTAGTGACTTGGCCCGATCACCCACAGTGCACTCAATGCAATTCTTGGCTCGAACAATACTACACAGATGTCCCTCTACTGCAATCCCAAATTAAATCCTTGGAGGAACGGGTTACTGTGTTGTCAAAGGAAAATGATAGACTGTAAGCCAACGATAAGAGGAAAAAGACCATGGGTCCTATCGTGTTCATAAATGTTGAGGCAGCTACTGGCTTTGTTAACTCAAAGTTATCCTGACCGAATCATATCTCTACACCCAAGGTATGATATTTCAACAATGTTTTTAAAACGATTATGTTATTTTTGAATTAGCATAAACTATTGTGTTTGCGTTGATTTGTTTGCTAAATCAAATATGGTTATGTTTTGATTGAATCTATTTAACATGATTTTGTTGTTCTTGAATTAGCATAGCCGATTGTGTTTGCTCGGAATTAGTTTCATATAGTTCTGTTTTGTTTGTATTGATTCAAAAACGACTCTGTTAGTTTTTAATTAAACAACGATTCTGTTAGTTTCGGATTGACATAAACGATTGTATTCGTTTTGAATTAGTAACAAAATATTTCTTTGATAGATCGCATACATTCCCGTTACCATCCGATTAATTCAATACGATTTTGTTTGTTTTGAATTGGCATAAAGAATTTGGTTTGTTTTACCAAGAATGATTTGCTTGTTTTGAATTGGTAATAAAGGCTCTGTTTGGTTGACCACATACATTCTTGTTATCATTTGGATTCATTTAAAACGATTTTGTTTGTAAATATGACCAGCTACAGAATCATGAGATTTTGTAGCTAGTCATAAAAGTTGGATTTTTTTTATGATTTTACAATTGAAAACTGTCTAAAATTGTTTATTCTTGTCCATCTACAGGTACACACGAATTTCAATGGGAATTGGATCTGTTGTGGTAGTTTAGAACATGCTTTTGTTACACAGTTTTTGTATTAGGTTGTTAGTCTTGGATAGGAATAGCAATCTGGGAGATTGTTCCTAGATTTTTGCAAACAATCTTTATATTTTCCACAAGGATTGTTTTATCCTGTGGCCTTTATATACTCATTATTTTTTTAGTAAAGGATCCATCACTGTTGGGAGAACAAAGACTATGGACTTATGATACAGACTCGAATGGAAGTGGATGTTTTGTAACAGCTTTAGCTTTCGTTCAAGTTTTGTGCATTTTAATTTGTAATCAAATTATTGACTACTTTAGATATCAAGATTTGTTGCAGGTTGATGCATTATGATTTAAATTCTGTCCATATTTGATGTATCTTGTTTTACTCACAGCAATTACTCTGTTTGAATTTAATAAATAGAAGGTTTATCTTCTTTGTTAAATGAACGGTTATGTACTAATCTTCGCACTGGGATTTATCTAAATGTGATGATTTGTAAATTATAAAATTGTTGTTGTTTTATGTCTTGTTTGTTCTGTCACCTGTATTCAAAGAGCGTTGCTGCTTCTCATTTACGAGAAGCTTTTGGAAATCTGGTGCGGGTTTCCCCCATCAAACAACTGAATCAGATATTGTGCACGGGACAAATTGGAAAGCATTACTACAGGTCAATTTGTTAGTGCTATTTAATTAGTTTAGTTAATATATAGATTTCTTGTAATCTGAACACCTCTCACTGTTCATCTCTATAGTTCATATTTACAGTTAGGATTGTTATTTTAATTGCTTAGCTTAGATAGCTTTCATTTTATTCCTTTCTCATAAAAATTATAAAAAATAAAAAAATAATAGCTTCACTGTCACAAGACAATTTACAAATGATTTTGCAAATTTCGATCAAAATTTGTATTCTGTAAATACTGTACATATATAATTGAGATTTAATTGTATTGATAGTTGAACATTTAATTAGTAGAATTATTGTTTTATAATATTAGCTAGTAAA
>ML825460.1:108597-120446 GCA_009831015.1 Picea engelmannii | reverse complement strand
GTTTCTGTATATAATGGAACATATATGTGTAACAGAGTATGAATAACACAGAAAGAATGCCATTTGCTAAACAAAAGACTTCAGGAGAGTAAACAATATCCTCAAGAACCAGCAAGAAAATGTTATAAATCCGGAGCCCAACAACTTGCAATCTGTAAATGTTGTCTATAAGTGAGACTTTTATGTTTTCTTTTTCTGCTTAAATACATTTACAATAGTTATATCAGAGTATGTATATATATACAGTATAGTTTTTAGCATTAGTTAGTTATCCCTTGCTCTTTATTTTAGGATTTTAGATTGGCTAACAAAGGCATTAAACCCATTAGAACAAGTTACACCAAACGGCTTGGGTTACTTAGACAACCCCGTACCAAACTTGTTCTTCCAGTTGACAGACAATCATTTTTGCTTGTCAACAAATATGTACAACTATGTATAATTGATTTCATTTTATATTGGGTAATCAATGAGAATCTATAATTTGTTTGGTTAATTATTTTGTGATCATCCGAATCATAGTAAGTGGTGATGGAATTAACAAAATAGAGTACTTACTTTTGGATTGATTAATGATAAGGTGGGATAGTATGTAGAAAGTTTCCCATAGAGGTTTGTGTGTTTTTTGTGTCTTCTTATGGAACATGTTGTGTTCTTGAGAATCCCATCTTGAGGGATTGGAATGCATAGTATGAATGATAGGTGGGTTTACATCATTCTCCTTTAATTGATTATTTACATATATTAATTCCATGTTATGCATAGCATCTGCCCAACTTTCATATTCATTGATTGAGTAATGGATGATGTGTAGATATCTAAAGTTATTGCGAGAAATATGAATGAATGGATAGAAATGGAAGAACACATGAAATTATGTCTGGTGAAGAGGATGACAGTGGGGTTGTTTTTGTATTTTGCTGCCTCGGGCGTATTGTGTTTCCCCGAGACCAAATTAATAATGAGACAGTGAGGGGGGAGAAATTTTGATGAATAGTTTCATATGCATCTGGAAAAGGTATATGCATTTTCATCTTTTCTTCCCCGGTTCCCCTATCTATACAGAGAGAACCTGATGTAGGAGCATCGTCAACAAAGTAGACATGGAGAGACAAATCAATGCCATAGCACGCCTTTTGAATCATTTTGAAGATGGTGTTTCCTGTAAATCTTTTTGAATTGATCATTAAAGAAGATCAAAATGCTTGGAAGTTGAACGATCAAGTGATATGTTGGAGTTTCAGTCTTATACTTTAATGTAACGAGGCTTAAGTGGCATTTAGTTTTTACTTCAAGAATATAGGTAGTCATAGGGAACCCTAGGAGCCCTCTGGTATAAGTAGAGGTGTTGTATACCCAAATGAGGCTGCTAGAGATTAGGTTGTTGAATATGATAGTAGTTGCCAATTAGTTGAGTACTATTGTTGTTGAGTATTTAGTTGATGTATCTCAGGTAATCTTGAAAGAATATAACAAAGAAATATTGATCCAAATGCATGTGTCATTATTTCTTGTCTATCTGAGTGAATGGTAGGCTTTATGTTTACATTTTGTTCTCTGTCATTTTTTGTTTTCATGCATGCATGAATTACACTAGTGAAATCATGAGTTACCCTGTTGAATGTATGAATCTGTGAAATATTAGATAAGTTTGAATTGTTTCTCTTCTGAGAGCTTGGATGCAAGGAGTGCATACTTTCCGCAAGGTGTGCATCGACAGAGTATAGATTTGACTCAGAGAATCTCGGGAGGGATAAAGGGAAACTTAGACTGGGTTTTGCAAGGAGTGCACAGGGTCAAGAATCGACTAAGTGTCGAGAGATTAGGACCGTGAAGCGCAAGGAATGCGTAGTAAGATTTATTTTGAAGAAATATCTAATTCCAAACTTTGTCAAATATTCTAGGATCACAAGGAGTGCGTCAGAGGTCAAATCCCTAAGAGGAATCAAGTTGAGGAGAGATAGAGACAAAGATTCAACAGAAGAGAGAAATCTGTTGAATTTCAAAGATTAATGGTTAATATGCCTTTAGAGGAAGTCGGGGTCACTGAAAACCATTATATATCAAGAAGGTACGAGGAGGATAAACTATGGAGTCCTTCGGAATTCGTGTATTCAACGTTTTTTGTTTGTGACAGATTCAAAGCTCCCAAAGCTGTAAAGCCTAAGTCCATCTGGACCATAGATCTAGAGGAGGATATGTGGTAGAAAATTGGAGAGTCTAGGAGGTAAGAACTCTAGAATATTTGTGAGGATTAGAGTGCGAACTTTTTGAAGTCGTGAAGAATGGAGTAGGTCTGGGCCATTAGATCCATAAGGACACACGGTGGAGATCCGTGTATTCTAGGAGAAGAGCACTCTGGAAGAAAACGAGAGTGGTAAAACCAAAAATCCCAAATACTGAATTGTCGAAGTAAGTCATGGTCATTGATCTGAGGAAGGACACATGGTGGAGATCGGTGTACTCCAGGAGAAGAGCACTCTGGAGGAAATTGATAGTGGTGAAGCCAAAAATCTCGAAGCCTGAACTGACAAATTAAATCGTGACCATCTATTTGAGAGGGACACGTGTCAACAGATCCCAGACTTCAGAGAAATGATCAAGGAGAAGGAGGAGTCGTTGACCAAAAGTCATCCAAAGCTCCAAAAGGTAAGAAGCTAAGAACCTTGACCGTCGATTGCGTGGACACGTGGTGTCATCTTCGTCACTTCGAAGATAGAGCACTTTGGGGAAAACGAGGAGTGAAGTCTTGAAGTACAAAAGTCCCGAAGTGAAAAAATCCATCGGATCCATCTGTTGGAGAAGGATGTGAGGCACTTGATTCACAACTTTGCGTGGAAAGTACTTCGGGGAGAAAACTTTTTGGAGCGTTCGAAACTCACGAATGCCAAAGTACCGAAGTAGATCACAACCATCGATCAAGAAGAGAACGTGACACTTGATCTATAACTTCAGGTACAGAGCACTTCGAAGGAAAGAGGTACTTGGAAGACTCGGAACTCCTGTAGTCGGAGTCCTGAAGTAAATCTTAGTTGTTGGTTGTGAAAGAGTGTGGACCATAGATCTAGTCCGTGTGTGTTCGCGAGTCCAGAGTTCGGCGGATTTGGAGTTAGGTGTGTCAAGAACACCCGAAGCTCGAAGTTCTGAAGTGTACGGGCGTGAAGTTTTAAGCCCATGGTTTTGACCAGGGTCATGTGGAGGACTCTGCGAGTAATCAGAAACTCCTAAAAAGGGGATTTTTCACCCGAGAAGTAAGACTTTGACCTGTGGAGAAAATAGAAGAGTTTCAGTGCGAACCTATGAGCTGATTCATCTCCCAAAGTCGATCGATCCTAGACCGGGAGGTCGCACAGCCTCGAGGGAGAGTAGGGGGGTATGCATCAAGTGGTATCAGAGCCTAAAGAGCTCAAATTGTACTCCGTGTGAGTGGAGAAAAGGTCAACACTATGCCACCTAGAAGACGTGCAGAGCCTCATGTAGAAAATCGAGTTGTAGAAAGAGAATTGAGAGAACTTCGTGCAAGGTTGGATGCGATGGAGACAATGAAAAGGAGAGCACTTGATGCTGGAGATGTCAGTTATGCAAAAAGAGAAGAAAAAGAGGTTGAAGAATCTACAAGGGAAGATGTTGTCGAGGAATGCTTGCTAAAAGAGGTTGTCAAATTGGGAGCTAGAGGAAAGATAGACATCTCGATGTATGGAGGAAACTTAGACATTGAATAATTTCTTGATTGGATATGAGCAATGGATAAATATTTTGACTATGAATATGTCGATGAGGACAAGAAGGTGATACATGCTGTCACTATATTAAAAGGACATGCAACACTATGGTGGGATGAATTGCAGGTTAACAAACGAACCAAAGGTAAGTAAAAGAATAAGAGTTGGGACAGAATGGTAGCCAAGTTGAAGGCTAAGTTCATACCCAAGGATTATCAGATAAATTTGTTCAGGAAATTGCAGAACCTGAGACCGAAGGGAATGACAGTGAAATACATAGAGTAGTTTTACAGATTGAACATCAGGAATGGACAAAAAGAGAGAGACGATGAAAAAGTTGCCAGGTACATAAATGTCCTGAGATATGAAATCCAGGATGAAATCAACATGATGAAAGTAAGGACAGTGGAGGATTCTTATCAGATTGCACTGAAGGCAGAAGAGACGTTGGCCAGGAAATAGAGCCAGCAAAGTAGAGGAAGAATTCCAAACAGAGGTAAGGGAATTGTCCAGGACAAGGCATAGAAGCCCAAGGGTGAGACTGAAAAAAAACATAGTCACTTAGAAAGAGGAGGAAGTTCTCGAGGGAGACAGAGTGGTGGAATAAATTATTTTCCTAGAGGAAGAGGAAAAGGAAGAGGAGGAGAGGTAAGGTGTTGTTCCTGTGGAAAGATAAGACACATCTCTTGGGAATGTCCTGAGAAAACGAAAGAAGGAGGTGAAGCTCACATTTCAGAAGTGAAAAAGCTGAATGTTGAAGCAAAAGGTGAAGAAGATGGAAGATCCCTGATGTTGAAGAAGGTTCTCTTGAAACCAAAGCAAGAGGTTGAAAATCCAATGTAGGGGAACAATTTGTTGAGGACTGCTTGCAAGACTAAGGATAGAGTATGCAAAGTGATAATTGATAATGGCAGCACTAATAACTTAGTATCCACAAAGATGGTGGAGAAATTGGAGCTGGATACAACTGCACATACAAAGCCATATAAAGTCTCATGGTTGCAGTAAGGGCACCAGGTAATGGTCACTAAACAATGCCTCGTTGAATTTAAAATAGGAGGATATAGATATGTGATTTTGTGTGATGTGATTCCCATGGATGTATGTCATGTTTTGTTGGGGAGACCATGGAATTTTGACAGGAATGTCATTCATGATGGGAGGAGAAATACTTATACTTTGGATAAGAATGGTAGGACACACATGTTACTGCCAATAGAGGACAAGAAAGTAAAGGAAGAATCCAACACAAGTATACTTCTCATGAGTGGGAAGGAACTCTTGAATTAAGTTAAGAAGGAACAGGGGATGCAATTTGTTGTGATGAGGAAACGCAGAGTTTTCCTTACAAGTACTTCTATGGATGATTTTCCTGAGGAAGTTTAGGAGCTATTGGAGAATTGTGCTGACATAGTAGTGGATCAGTTACCTAATTCATATCCACCCATCAAAAGTATCGTCCATCACATTAGTCTAATACTAGGAGCAAGTCTTTCGAACAAAGAAACATATAGATTGACCCCGCAAGAAAATGAGGAGGTAAAGAGACAAGTCCAAGATTTATTAGACAAGGGTTTGGTCAGAGAAATATTGATTCTATGTGAATTACCAATTGTGTTGAGCCTGAAGAAGGATGGAGGATGTAGAATGTGTACAGACTTAAGAGCCATAAACAATATCACCATCAAGTACAAATTTCCTTTGCCAAGAATGGATGACTTAATGGATTGTTTAAGTCGAGCAATTGTTTTTTCAAAGATAGATTTGAAAAGTGGATATCACCCGATAAGGATGAGAGAAGGAAATGAGTGAAAAACAACCTTCAAGACAAATGAAGGGTTGTATGAGTGGCTTGTTATTCCATTTGGCTTAACAAATGCCCCAAGTAATTTTATGAGATTGATGAATAAGGTATTGAAAGATTTCATTGGTAAGTTTGTGATTGTATAGATGGATGATATATTGGTCTTCAGTAAAACTGACGAAGAGCATTTGAGACATCTGACGTTAGCGATGAGAAGACTACAACAGGAGAAGTTGTTGATAAATATGAAGAAGTCCTCTTTTATGAAGGCAAAACTCATTTATTTGGATTTTGTGATATCTTCAAATGAATTGAACATGGATCCAGAAAAGGTGAGAGAAATCAAGGAATGGCCATTTCCAAGAAGCATATTTGAGGTGAGAAGCTTCCATGGATTACCAAGTTTCTATAGAAAGTTCATTAGGAATTTCAATGGAATTTGTGCATCAATATTGGAAACAGTGAAGAAGAGGCACAAGTATTTTAAGTGGACAGAAGAGGATGAGAAAAGTTTCAAGGTATTGAAGATGAAGATAACAGAACAACCAATTCTATTCTTGCCAAATTTTGGGAAGACATTTCAAGTAAGGTGTGATGCTAGTGGAGTTACAATTGGAGCAGTCTTGAGCAAAGGTAATAAGCATGTTGCATATTTCAGTGAGAATTTGAATGACACTAAGAAGAAGTACTCCACATATGATAAGGAAGTTTATGCAATAATTCAAGCCTTGAAGAAATGGAGGCACTACCTTGTTCCAAAAGAATTTTTTTGTATAGCGATAATCAGGATTTACAATTCATAACCAGACAAGAGAAGTTAAATAAAAGACATGCTAAGTGGATAGAGTTTATGAAAATTTTTACTTTTGTCATTAAACATATCTCTGGTATTGCTAACAAAGTTGTTGATGCATTGAGCAGGAGATGTCTAATTCTGCAGGAAATCCAAGTGAAGACCTTAGGGTTTGAACACCTTAAGGATATGTATTGTGATGATCCAAATTTTAAAGAAGCATATGAAGCATGTATGAATCTTGTGATCAGAGACAAAATCCAGTGGACATAGTATATGATTCAAGATGGATTGTTGTTTAAAGGTTGTCAGTTGTGCATATCAAGTGTTCAATGAGAGAAAATTTGCTGAAGGAAAAACATAGTGGAGGTCTAGCGGGACATTTTAGCCATGACAAGACATTTGCACAGTTGAACAGCTCATACTATTGGCCAGGTATGAGAGCAGAGGTGAAGAAGTGTGTAAACAAATGTAAGGTTTTCCAGTATGCAAAAGGAAAGAAACAAAACACTGGATTGTATCATCCATTTCCTATTCTAGATAGGCCTTGGGATGAAATAAGAATGGATTTTGTGTTGGGATTTCCAAGAACCCAAAGGGTAAATGATTCCATATCTGTTGTAGTTGATAGATTCTCAAATATGGCACACTTTATCCCATGCCAGAAGACTAGTGATGCAACACATTTTGCAAATTTATTTTTCAAGGAAGTTGTGAGACTTCATGGGTTGCCCAAGAGTATTGTCTCAGATAGGGACACTAAATTTGTTGGTAATTTCTGGAGAACATTATGGAAGAAGCTGGGGACAGAACTATATTTTATTTCATCATATCACCCTCAAACGGATGGACATATTGAGGTGGTAAATCAAAGTTTGTGAGATTTTCTAAGGAATTTGGTCAACAAACATCATAGCTAGTGGGATCAAATTTTGTCACAAGCAGAGTTTTCATACAATGACTCAGTGAACAGAAGTATGGGAAAGATTCCATTATAGATAGTGTATTGAATGAAACCAATAGGAGTATCAGAATTGAGATATCTAGAGCAGAGTGAATTCAAAAGTGTTGGAGAAGAAGACTTTGATGTAGAAATGCAGAAGCTTCATAATCAGATCAAGGAGCAATTGCAGAATAGTAGCAGAGAGTATAAACACAGATTTGATCATCATAGGATATAACTTCAATTTGTTATCACATCTCAGGAAGGAAAGGTTCCCAAGAGGAACACATAACAAACTAAAGCTGAAGAAGATAAGACCATGAAAGATTCTAAAGAGATTTGGTGCCAATTCTTATGAGATAGAGCTACCAGAGGATGTGGGTATATCACCCATATTTAACATTTTAGACATGTATCCTTAAAGGGAAGAGAATCAAAAGATTAGAAAGAGATTCAATGGGAGAAGAATATGCATGTATCAGAATAACCACAGATGGAGAAGATCATTGATCAAAGGATTAGTAAGAAGACCAAGAGAAACAATTATTTGGCGTATTTGGTAAAGTGGAAAGGACACCCAATAGAAGATTCTAGTTGGGTAAATGAAGCTAATATCCATAAGCATGGGAATTCATTGCGGGAGATCATGGACAGTAGTCCATGAATTTTTGTCTAGGGGAGTATGATGCAGGAGCATCATTAGCAAAGCACACGTGGAGAGACAAATCAGTGCCCTAGCGCACCTTTTGAATCATTTTGAAGCTGACGTTTCCTGTAAATATTTTTTGAACGGATGATTAAAGAAGATCAAAATGCTTGGAAGCTAAACGATCGCATGAGATCTTGGAGTTTCACTCTTATAATTTAATGTAATGGGGCTTAAGTGGTAGTTAGTTTTTACTTCGAGAAGATAGGTAGTCAGAGGGAACCCTATGAGCCATCTGGTATAAGTATAAGTGTTGTATGCTCAAATGAGGCTATTGGAGATTAGGCTGTTGAATATGAAGTAGATTCCAATTAGTTGAGTATTGTTTTTGTTGATATTTAGTTATAAGTTGTTTAATGTTGATGTATCTCACGTAATATTGACTGAATATAACAAAGAAATATTGATCCAAATGCATGTGTCACTATTGATTGTCTATCTGAGTGAATAGTAGGCTTTCTGTTTACATTATGTTCTCTGTTATTTTTTCTTTTCATGCATGAGTGAATTACACTGGTGAAAGCATGAGTTACCCTGTTGAATGTATGAATCTGTGAAATATTAGATAAGTTTGAATTGTTTCTCTTATGAGAGATCAAATGCAAGGAGTGCATATTGTCTGCAAGGTGTGCATCAATAGAGTCTAGATTTGACTTAGAGAAGCTCGGGAGGTATAATGGGAAACTTAGACTGAGTGTTGCAAGGAGTGCATAAGGTCAAGAATCGACTAAAGGTCAAGAGATCAGGACTGTGAAGTGCAAGGAGTGCATAAGGTCAAGAATCGACTAAAGGTCAAGAGATCAGGACTGTGAAGTGCAAGGAGTGCATAGTAAGATTTCTTTTGAAGAAATATCTAAGTCTGAAATGTGTCAAAGATTCCATGATCGCAAGGAGTGCGTCGGAGGTCAAATCCCTCAGAGGAATCAAGCTCAGTAGAGATAGCGACAAATATTCAACAGAAGGGAGAAATCTGTTGAAGTTTGAGGATTTACGGTTAATATCCCTTCAGAGGAATTTTGGGTCACTAGAAACTGTTAGATCTCGAGAAGGTGTGAGGAGACTAAACTATGAAGTCCTTCAGAATTTGTGTATTTGGGATTTTTCGTTTGTGATGGAGTCAAATCTCCTGAAGCTGCGAAGCCGAAGTCCATCTGGACTGTAGATCCAGAGGAGGGTACGTGGTAGCGTATTGGAGAGTCCAAGAGGTAAGAACTTCAGAAAATTTGTGAGGAGCAGAGTGTGAACTTCGTTAAGTCGTGAAGAAAGAACTAGGTATGGACTATTAGATACAGAAGGATGTGTGGAGGATATCCATGTACTCCGAGAGAAGAGCACTCCAGATGAAAATGAGAGTGGTGAAGCCAAAAATCTCGAAGCCCGAACTTCTGAAGTAAATTGTGGCCATCGATATGAGAGGGACATGCATCAACAAATCACAGAATTTGGAGAAACGATCAAGGAGAAGGAGGAGTCGTTGACCGAAAGTCATCTGAAGCTCCAAAAGGTAAGAAGCTAAAACCTTGACCATCGATTGCATGGAAACATGGTGTCATATCCACAATTAAGAGATAGATCACTTCAGGGAAAATGAGGAGTGAAGTACCGAAGTACCAAAATCCATCGGAACCGTCTGTTTGAGAAGGATGCATGGCGCTTCATTCACAACTTCGCGTGGGAAGTACTTCGGGGAGAAAAGGTTTTGGAGCGTTCGAAACTCCCGAACTTGAAAGTCTCGAAGTAGATCGCAGTCGTCAATCAAGAAGAGCACGTGGAAATTGATCTGTAACTCCAGGTATGGATAACTTCAGAGTAAAGAGGTGCTTGGAACACTCATAACTCCCAAAGCCCAAGTCCTGAAGTAAATATCAGCCATTGGTTGTGAAAGGAGTGTGGACCATAGATTTGGTCTATGTGTGTTTGCGAGTCTGGAGTTCGACAGATTTGGAGTCATGTGTGTTGAGAACACCCGAATCCTGAAGTTACAAAGTGTGCGGGCACGAAGGTTTAAGCCCATGATTTTGACCAGGGTCACATGGAGGACTCTGCGGGTACTCAGAAACTTCCGAAAGGGGGATTTTTCACCCGAGAAGTAAGACTTTGACCTGTGGATAAAATAGAAGAGGTTCAGTTCAAACCTGTGAGCTGATTCAACTCCCGAAGTCAATTGATCCTAGACTGAGAGGTCGCGCAACCCCAAGGGAGAGTAGAGGGGTCTACATCAGCACCCCAAGACCGAATCAATGTTTATTTATTATTTTCTTATCAATTATGAAACCTAACCCTAATATTTCCCTAACCTTAATACCTAGGAAAGAAATCCCCTGTTTTTCTTTTATATAGTTGAGAAAAATAATTTTATATAAGGTGGTTTGAAATTTATTTAGGTTTATATATGGTGGTTTGAAATATATAGGTTTATATATGATGATAGATTAATGATTTTACCCAACAAACATAAAAAAGAGAGTGGAAAATAGTAACAATAAAATGGGTATTGTGTTTCCCCAGGCGTTGATAGGTAGCATCTCCAACGATTTCCATCTGCATATATTGATCTTGATCTTGCATTTTTCAAAGCCACACACACCCTTTGGAATCTCTGATCTAATCCTCTTGGTTTTATAGGATTAGAGAAGATGATTTGGGAAAACTTACACATTAAGGATGATATGTGCAAGGGAAGGGTTGGAATTTAACCTAATTCCTCACACCTCACATGTCGCGCCTTTTTGGGCTTTAAATTTTGTAGTGAATTATAATTTCACACCATTAACGTTAAATTGAATCGTAATAAAATATAAACCAGAGGGACTCCCTATACCAATGTTCTTTTGATCCATAGTGATGGGTTCAATTTTTATATGATCCTAGAAGCATGCATTCTGAGATATGAATCGTGCTCTTTTGATCCATAATGATGGTTTTAATTTTTATATGAGCTTGGAAGCATGCATTCCAAGATATGAATCATGCATGTGTATAATTTGTCTGCATTGCAATATAATTGATGTACTTTTGAAATTTTTTATGCCTATGTAATGCCAATTTCATTATTCCGTCTACTTAAGAAACATCAAATTTGTGTTTCAATTTGAATTGTTTGAACCCTTGAATTGAAGTGTTTTTCAACAACAAGTATGAAAATGAAGAGAATCAAAAGAGTAAAGAGAGTGTAGAATCAAAAAATAGGTAGGCTGAGGTATGTAAATCAACTAAGAAAGGGGATAAGTTCAAGAAATTAGTAGATTTGTATTAACCTTGTAGGATAGGTGCCCTGTAATTTGAGTGCAGTAAGATATTGTCATTCTAAAACTCCCATAAAATGTAATGTATTTCTAGTTTGTGGTTGTTATCAAGGTGATGTGGATAATTCTTTATTCCAAATTATTATTGATCCACATTATTATTTATGAGGTTCTCTTTTATAAAATTCAATCCAGGAAATAAAATTGTTCAGTTTTGTTTGATATAGTTACAATGTAATACAATGTATTGTATCACGTATCGTTTATCCATGTGGTGTGCATATATGTTTTCTTTTCCACATTTTTATTTATGAAACTGAGTTCCTAGTAAATCAATTCATATATAGAAAATTGAATCAAATTTTTCATGCGATTTCCATTAAATATAAATAGCAGCACTCTACAATAGCAAGATACAATGGAATTCAACCTCTCGAAATCTCAAGAAAAGATCAAGACTCGAACAAAAATAAAATCTTGACTACCATGAGAACCTAAGATAAACATATTATCATTTGGAAAATGTTTATCTTAAACAATAAGATTTAATGGAATATAATTTCATTAGGGAGTAGTCTCGAATATGACAGATTTGTTTCATGCCAAAAGTTAGATAAGAATACATTCATTGTTCTA
>ML825460.1:91028-108249 GCA_009831015.1 Picea engelmannii | reverse complement strand
TTCTTACTCGAGCATGCCAATAATTTTTCCTTGTTGATATTTGACTAATTTCATATATGAGATGAATTCTGGTGGTTCTAAATTTTATATGTGACTTCCTGTTACCTTAATATTGAATTTGAACCATAAGAAGTATCAATTGGCTATGGTGAGATTATCTTGAAGATGTAGAACTAAATTGGATTTTCTCTATGTCCAATCTTTGTGACAACATAAGTTTTCTAAAATTTTTCTCTATGTCCAATCTTTGTGACAACATTTCTCTTTTACTAATTGTAAAATGAGCGAATAACTATCCCAAGTGAGTCTTTCTAACCCTATGTCACAATAGAAAATATCATCTTCATCAAAGTCAATATAGACTCCATATCTTCCTCTAGAGAGTCTCTCTTGAGCACAAGATAGACCAAAGAAATTTGTTTGCTCTCATTTTTCTAGAATATAATTTTTTAATGGTGAGATTTGTATCCCTTCAATGAGGGTAGAAAATATGTATTTGTCTACTACTTCTTTTGTAACCAATATGAGTAATATTGACCTTTCCATCATTGATTTAGATGAAAATAAATGAATTATTTTCTATTCTCTTTCTTCTATTTTCTTCTACACTACTTCCATAATTTATTGCACTCTTATTATTATAGATTTTTATTTTATTGATAGTCTTGCAGAAAACATACCAAGCAAAGGCTTGGTGTGAGAATGCTAGCTAAATAGTTTAAATGATTTGGCTTGTACTCTATGTCGAAATCAAAATTGTCAAGCCATAACACCCATTTTTGAATTCTTGAATTACTTTCAGTTAACAAATTCTCAGACTTGAGCATAACTTGTGAATTTTTTAAATATGTTCTTACCGAGAAATGCACAAGTTTTAAATAAATTATGAAATGATGGATAGTATTCTTTATTTCTAAAAACTATTTATCACTAGATGGATATTTTAGTTCTGCTACATGAAATGAACCAAAAGCATAGGAGAAAACTTCTTCATAGCCATTTTTTTCCAATAAAACACCTCCCCATGTCCCATTTGATTTATATTTCTCAATGATACAACTTCCTTCTTCTGAAGGTAGTGAAAGTGAAGGGAGTTTTTTCACTTTTGCTTTAATTCTCTGAAACACAAAAGTCTTTTCTTTTGTTCACGATGGAGAGGATTTCTTTAATCTCTACTATAAGATTATAATATCTATTTTATATCCTTTGTAAAATGGTCTTACGTAATTTAGGCTTCCCATAAACCTTTGAAGTTGTGTTTTGTCTATTATAATATAATGAAACTAGTTACAAGAATTCAAAATGTGTTCTTGAAATTTTTCCTGACATTTTGCTATCTTGAATCCAAGGAACTCTATCTGAGTTATGCCAATTTATGTCTTGGTCTTTGATATAACAATACCATTCTTGAAGACTAATTCATATAACTACTACAAATGCTTCAAATGTTCATGGATATTTCTTGAACAGACAATAATATCATCAATATAA
Source organism: Picea engelmannii (assembly GCA_009831015.1). Lineage (NCBI taxonomy): Eukaryota > Viridiplantae > Streptophyta > Pinopsida > Pinales > Pinaceae > Picea > Picea engelmannii. The sequence goes on along the minus strand of ML825460.1, from coordinate 106,758 downwards.
ATTAGCAACCATGAGTATTCTCTGAATATGTCTTCCATCTCTTTTTGGAACTTACTAGGGACATTTTTCAACCCAAAAGGAATTGCATTCCACTAGTAATGTCTATGGGGTACCATGAAAGTAGTTTTTTGGTGATATTCAAGGACGATTACAATTTAATAAAACCCTAAATTCAAATCAAATTTGCTAAAAAATGTTTTTCCTTTAATGTTATGTAACAATGAAATTTTATTGGGTAGAGGATACATGATAGGTTGCAAGACCTTATTCAGTAGCTTGTAGTTCACCACTAACCTTGGTTGACCTCACTTATACTCGAAGTGATTGTTTACATAGGATCCTCTTGTAATATACCAGATATAAAATGTATGTGGAACATAAATAAAATGCTAGAAATGGCAGAATAACAACAATATAACCATAACATTCACCACAATAGCACTGAAATGATATGAGAATAATAATAGAAATAGCACTTTGAATTTGAAAGCAATGTTCACAGGCCTCTTCGAGGGGGAAACCTCTAGTTGAGCAGATCTCTATTACAATAATATCCAAGTTAGGGTTCTCATACCCTCGACTCCTATTTATACTAGAAAGAAGAATCTAGAGGAAGATCCTTCTAGAAGCGAAAGCTTCTATTAGGTCTTCTTACATCTGCCTTATTCTATTTTATTGAAATGCCTTATTAATATTGACCTTTATTACATCCAAATATATTGTTCTACATATGTGCGGGTTAGGACCTTAACATATCCGCCCCCTTAAAAACAACCTTGTCCTCAAGGCTTGAGATGAGGAAATTGTTGTAGATTGGTAGCTGGTTCCCAAGTGGCATCTACTGGAGTTGTATCTTTCCACTGGACTAGCACTTACTTGATGGTTCTCTGACGTAGGCGATGCTCACACTAGTCCAAAACTGCTTCTGGTTGTAGCCAAATGGATCCTTCTTCAGCTAACTCTGGAAGGTTGGTTTGAATTTGGCACTTAGCTCCAATCACCTTCTTTAAGCATGAAACATGAAAAACAGGATGTAGCTTTGAATGGATGGACAAAGCTAACTGATAGGCTACTTGTCCCACATGCTTGAGAATGGTATAACGAACATAAAATTTGGGTGCTAGCTTCTAACAATGGTCGAACTTGAGGGAATTTTTCTTGTAAGGTTGCAGTCGAAGAAACACCCAATCCCCTTCTGCAAATTGACGTTCAGAGCGACCTTGATCTACTTGTTTCTTCATGTGATTCTGTGTCATGACAAAATTCTCTTTGAGGGTACGGATAATAGTTTCTCGAGCTGTAAGTGTTAGGTCAACCGCCTAGACCTTCGAGGAACCTGGTAAGTATGAGAGAACTAAAGGTGGCTTCTGTCCATATACCGCTTCAAAAGGAGTCATGCGTGTATCTGTATGGTATGAAGTGTTGTACCACCATTCAGCTAGGGGTAACCATTGAGCCCACTGATTTTTCTTTTCTGAGGAAAAACACCTCAAATATGTTTCCAAACACTTGTTGACAACTTTCGTTTGGCCATCAGTCTGGGGATGATAAGCTATGCTAAGATGCAATTTGGTGCCTTGTATCTTGAATAGTTCTTATCAAAAATTGCTTGTGAAAGTTGGGTCGTGATTAGAAACAATGGAGTGCGGCATGCCATGAAGCTTGAAGACCTGATCCATGAAAATTTGAGCCACCGTGGATGTTGTAAATGGGTGTTGAAGGGCACAGAAATGCGCATACTTGGAAAGGTGATCAAAAACCACCATGATGACTGATTTATTTCCCGATTTGGGTAAGCCGGTAATAAAATCCATAGAGATATCCTTCCAAATAACAGGTGGAATCGGGAGTGGTTGTAGTGTGCCGGGAGATTTGACTATTTCTCGCTTGTTGCATTGACACACATCACATTCAGCGACAAAAGTATGAATGTCCTGTTTCATACCATCCCCAAAAAAGGAACATTTGACCCTGTCATAGGTTTTGGTGAACCCGGAGTGCCCTGCTGTGGGTGTAGCATGAAGCTCAGAAAGTACCATGGATTTAAGCTTTGATTTTTTACTTAAATACGAACGGCCTTTATATCGAATTTCATCATGGAGCCAAGAGTACCCTAGGGAAGCAAGCGCATTGGACTGCAATTGTTGGATCAACTGCAAACTTTTGGGATCTTGTAGCCATTCATGGCGAATGGCTTGGAGCCAATCTGGTACAATGAATGAAAGAGAAAAAAGGGATCCTTCATTTTCATATTTTTGGGAAAGTGCATCCGTAACCACATTGTCTTTGCCTCTCTTGTAAATGATCTCATAATCATATCCAAAGATCTTAGTCACCATTTTTTGTTGCTCTGGGGAGGAAATGCGTTGTTCCATAAACTACTTGAGGCTTTGATGGTCTGTCTTAATTTGGAAACGTTGCCTAAATAGATAAGGGTGCCATAGATCAACGACATGTAGAATAGCCAACATTTCCTTTTCATATATGGATTTGCCTAGATTTCTTTCAGATAGTTGCTTGCTGGTAAAGGCCAAAGATCGACCCTCTTGCATAAGGACAACACCAATTCCTTTCCCTGAGGCATTGCATTCCAACACAAATTTCTTTGTGAAATCAGGAAGGGCAAGGACTGGAGTGGTGCACATGGCCATCTTCAAGGTTTGAAAAGCTTGAGCAGCGACTGGAGTCCAAGTGAAAGAGTTCTTTTTTAGGAGAGTAGTGAGAAGTGCTGCAATCTTCCCATAATTCTTAACAAACTTGCGATAATACCCTGTTAAGCCCAGAAATCCACGCAATCTCTTAAGAGTCTTTGGGTGAGGCCAGTGTTGCATATCTTCAATCTTCTTAGGATCCACCCTGACGCCATCCTTGCCAACCAGATGACCCAAGTATTCTACTTCTGAGACACCAAAATCACATTTAGACTATTTCAGGAAAAGTTGGTGCTGAGAGAGTAGATGGAGAACTCAATCCACATGAGCAAGATGGTATGTCTAGGTTTTTCTCTAGATGAGGATATCATCAAAGAAAACTAAGACAAAATGGAAAAGAAAAGGACAGAAGACATGATTCATGAGGCTTTGGAAGGTGGATGGGGCATTACACAAGCCAAAGGGCATGACCAGAAACTCATAGTGACCCTCATGAGTTCTAAAGGCAATCTTGGGAATGTCTGCCTCTTTCATACGTATATGGTGGTATCGCGAACGAAGATCCAGTTTAGTGAAGAATTGGGCACCACTTAATTCATCCAGGAGATCATCAATGAAAGGAATGGGGAATTTGTCTTTGATGGTAAGTTTGTTGAGGGCGTGGAAATCAGGACACATTCGCCAAGAACCTTCTTTCTTCAGGACCATGACCACATGAGAAGAGGAGGGGCTTGTACTAGGGTGGATAATGCTTGCATTAAGGAGTTCCTGGACCATTTTCTCAATTTCATTTTTTTGGGAAAAGGGGTGACGATGCAAATGGATATTGGGAGGAAGGATTCCGGGTACAAGGGGAATGGAATGATCATGAACACCACGGGAAGGAAGGAGTCCTTGGGGAGTGGAAAAAGCCAATGGGTGTTTAGAAAGTATGGCGTGGAGGTCTTGCAGGATCGAGGGTGTCTATGTTGCTTGTATGGCATGGAGTTGGGCGATAACACCAGAATGACCTTTTTTAGAATCTTTTACATGCGATGGGAACTAATGTTCTCAGGTGAACCGGCAGTGAAGCCTTGGAACTTATATTGGTGGCCCTCCTGGTCGAATTGAATGGTTAAGTATTTAAAATCCATGAGAATGGGAACCAAAGTCCTTAGCCAGTCTGCACCCAACACAATGTCACAACCTCCCATGTCGATAGAAAACATATGGGATTTCAAGTGGTAGTCACCAATTTGGAGACACACATTTTCACAACGCCTTCCACATTTCATGGAGCCACCATTGGCAATCATGATTTGGAAATTATTGACGACGTAGATGTAGCAATGAGTTTCTTGGGAAATGTTGTGATGAATAAAATTATGGGTGCTACCACTATCAACCAGAATGATGACCTTCTGATGCTTGATGTAATCAATTAGCTTGAGGGTTTGGGGAGCGGAGAATCCTGTGAGAGAATTGAGGGAAATGACTGGTTCTACTTCGAGAGGGTCTGAGGGAGGGTTTATGTCAGTGGATTCAAGTGACTCATACACAAGGGGAGTTTCTAAATCCTCTTCTGAAATATCCTCGGAGATGGCCATAAAAAGATTTTGTTCTTTACACTTGTGGCCTGGGAAATATTTCTCATCACAGTTATAACAAAGGCCTTTGAGTTGGCATTCAACCATTTCAGCCTTGGTCAATTTTTGGATCTTTAGTAGAGAAAAGGGAGTAGTGGGATTTACTATTTTAGGGCGAGGGATAAAGGAGGGTTTTCATTTTTGAGAAGATACAACATGTTGTGTTTCTTTATCTCTTTTCGTAGCCTCCACCCAACTCTGAGGCTGAGCCATGAGGACATGGGCCCGATTCTCATCCTTGAGGCCGCTGATAAAACACTCTCGAAAAAAGGCATTAGACATGCCCTCTGTTCTAAAATCCAAGCGCTCAAAGGAAACTATAAAGTCTTCCACTGTTCCTAATTTCTTCAACTTTGTCAAACGGCCCAAATGGTTGGTGTCAATGTCAAAGTGTTCATAAAGCTCTGCCACAAAGTCTGTCCAAGAAATATACCCTTGACGAGAATTTTTTCTCCATTGCCACCATTGCCAACGTTCTTGATCTAGATGGAGAACACCATACCATAGTTTTGCCAAGTCATCTGTAATGTCGTATAAAGAGAAATAATGTTCCATTTAGGTTACCCAACCAATGGGGTCCAATCCATCAAATTTGGTCACATCCAACCACAGAAGGCGTAGGCCATGTTGAAAGTGATGGTTCTGAAAGTTATGGGAATGAGGGGAATTGTCACCGTCAGTATGTGGAGGTGAGGAAGAGGAATGGTTATCTGTAGGGATATGTAGTTTGGTGCAGAGTGACAAAAAGAATGATTCAAGCTGGGTGGTGAGGTATTGTTTGATTTCCTCCCTTGAGGACTGCATGGTTGTATTGATGGCGGCAACATTGGCATTGAGTTGTTTCACTTCTTGTTGGGTCTCGATGAGACTAGATTTCAAGGTGTTGAAGCGAGCTTCCAAGTCTTGGCTACGGGTATGGGCCATGAGGATGGGGGAACTAAAAAGGGGTGGGCGGGGTCAAAAATTTTGTCGAAAAATGGTATGGATGAATGTGATAAGGGAGAAGAGATGAATCCAATGGAATAGGTCTCGAATAATGGTGAAACAATTTCCAGACTTTTTTTTTTACACCTATGGAGTTAGACTCTGGCCTAAAGAATACTGTAGAGAGGAAATGCCCAAATTCTTAACCAGAAATAAATGTGTATTTACTTGGCAACCCAAACATAGTTGCACGACAATAGATCTTGTTTGTTTTAATTTGTTTATGTTTCTGTCCCCTAGGATTAGGTATTCAAGGGTTCTACAGACAAGGGTTTCCCTGTGCTATAGCTCTTTGATATATGTGTTGGGTCCAATAGTAGTAATCGACCCAATATCTCAGGGAACTAACTAAGGAGGATAGACCATACCCTTAGCTGTACTACCCGGCTACCTAGGTACTAGAGAGTATCTTCCCGAGTGTTTTTCTCGATGACACTATAGAAGTCAGGTGACCGATTGGTTTATCTAAAGAGAGATTTCAGGTAATCTAGGCAGATCCATACACAGGTGTTGTCTGATGTGCTACCACTCGAAGGGGTACCAACAAGGGTTACAAGGGTGGCCAACAAATGTGCGCTTAAGTACCACTTGTATTTCCTGCGTGTATAAATCTCTCAACCACGGGTTTATGCACGTAACGACGAATCTCTATGTCTTAAAGACGTCAGAATATGTCTCTACCCTGAAAAAAAAATTAACCCACACTTTATGCCGAGGAAAGTGATCTGATACCACTTGTAATATACCAGATATAAAATGTATGCAGAACAGAAATAAAATGCTAGAAATGGCATAATAACAACAATATAACTAGAACATTCACCACAATAGCACTGAAATGATATGAGAATAATAACAGAAATAACACTTTGAATATGAAAGAAATGTTCACGGGCCTCTTTGAGGGGGCAACCTCTAGTTGAGTAGAGCTCTATTACAATAATATCCAAGTTAGGGTTCTCATACCCTCGACTCCTATTTATACTAAAAAGAAGCATCTAGAGGAAGATCCTTCTAGAAGTGGAAGCTTCTATTAGGTCTTCTTACATCCACCTTATTCTATTTTATTGAAAGGCCGTATTAATATTGACCTTTATTACATCTGAATATATTGTTCTACTTATGTGTGGGTTAGGACCCTAACACCTCTCCACACTCAAGCACTCTTGAAAGCTTCAATAAACCCTTTTTTAGAAGGTCATTAATGTCCTCTTGGAATATATGGATCTCTAAGGGGCTCATTAATGTTGCATAAGCCTTTTGAGGAATGACCTTGACTAAGGGATTATAAGGTAATGACACAAAGTACTTTTCCCTATGCCATAATGMAYTAGGGGACTCTWAAGTGCAATCCTTAATCAATTTTAYARTTATTTKAGTAATCATTTTCTCACCATRCACCTATGCATAGCATACTCTTCTTTCCATCTTATTTASATCACTATATGAAAYATGAATGTTGGATCATATTTACTGCTTCCCTCCTYGYTCTCTACTTTGGAATTTTCCTTCTTGAAACATAGGAGTTTCTACTTACTTCCTTTTTAGTTGCATTTTAAAATTTCTTTTCTTTCTTGTTGATAATTATTGGATCTACCAACACAAGAAATTATGCTCCTAATATGAAATCACCTTGTATTTTATCCACACAACGGAATGCGAGTTGGAATAGATGATTGTCTAGGAAAGTCATTTGTATGCCCTAGAATGTCTACTTCGACTCCATCAATAGACTTATTGTAATACCCCTAGGCTAAACCCCAATCCTAAATGCACATATTCTTTATAGGCTAGTGAGCTAGGATATTTTGGGCCAGAGAGCCTTTGTATATATGTTTTGAGGCTAGAGTGCTTGTGGGATTAGGCCGAATATCCTAGATTCTAAAAGGCCAATGATCCTAACTTTGTAATATGTAATCACACTTGATGATATTAATAAAATACATCACCGTTGTAGACCCAGTCAGACAAAAGAGTGTGGGGGGGTAGAACTCCACTACAAGGGAAAGGGGGCTAAGAGTATAGGAAATGGGGCTAAGCCAAGGGGGATTAATACCAAGGAAATATTATAATAATATTTCCTAAAATTCAAAGTATGGATATTTATTTATCCTAAGTTCCTAAAGGTTGGGAACGAGTCACCAAGTGGATTCAAACCTAGTTCATAAAGTGACAAGTGTCAAGTTAAAAGCATCCAAATATATTTTTGGAACTTAGTTCATTTTTCAATTAATTCCTTCATTATACATTCACTATGGTCATCAGTACCTTACTTCCATCACATTACTTGTACTTGGAAATATTGGGAATTGTGGTTAACCAGTACCTAGGGAATATTGAGCTGAAGAGGCAATTTTTATGGCCCGTGTATTGTTGAAGAAGCAGGTTTCTAGGCTCATGAGCAATTCTCTCCAAGTGAGAGAATTGTTGGGAATTTTTTTCCCAAGGTACCAAGCTACAGTTGCAGGGCTCTAAGACTTCTTGTTTGTCCTGTTGTTGAAGCTTCGAAAGGGAAGTGGGGCAGCCAAAGGACTATTGAGAAGATAAGGGGCACACTTTATAGGGTGGGACAGGCATGTGGGAAATGAGAGGTTGTAGGTTTTTTGCTAGAGATGACACCTAAGTCTGTGTATTTTGGTTGTCGATAGAACTTAGCTTAGCTTAGGATTCATTTTCCCTGGTGGAGTTTAGTCACAGCTCGAGGGTGACCTACTGCTGAGAATTTATGAGTAGTAGAGTCTAAGTCTAGGAGAAACGATTGAGGTCTCCACATAATCGATGATTATTTACAAAAGATAAGTGTCTTTTGTGTATTTTATTTAATTACTGTGTATAATTGTGTATTTATGTTACCGTTTTTTCCTGTATTATTATGCATGTGTATATTTTTTGTAGTCTATATAATTTTGTGCATATGTAGAAGTATTTTATGTAAATAAATGGTATCAGAGTCAAAAATTTTGTGGGGTATTTTTCCATCTTGGGGCTGGGAATGATTCAATGTGGACGTAATGGGTTTGTTGGTTTGTTGGTAATGGGGACATTACAATGTGGTATCAGATACACATGTTTGACACTAAGCCTATATGGGCTATAGATAGAGAATTGAAGTTGAGTTTGTAGAGTCTACATGCAAATTGTTCGATGGAATGTTTGAAAAGGATGTCTGAAACATGTTTGTAGAAATTACTGCAGTGGAATTGGGGAAATTTCATGAATAATTGAGGAAAATTAGCCCAGGGATTAAAAATCCCCAATTTTAGATCTTAGTCTGGGCATTTTTAGATCTATAATTGGTTAAATTGAGGAATTGTAGAGTGGCCATGGTGGAATTTGTTAGAAAAACAAGATTGCGGAGAAATAAAATAAAAACAAATGTGGAAATAAAACACAAAAGGTACACAATACAATATAGACACAGATATACATGGTTCACCCAGTGTGCGCTACATCCACCAGAGAAATTTCTAGGTCCTTCCTTTTTATTATCCAACAAATGAAGGGATACAACCTACAACACATCCATTGTAACTTCCTCTACTTTCTCTCGTAGTCTCCTCTCTCATAATACAATATTCACAATAATGCATAGCCATAATATATTTCCCTCATAAAATAGGTTTTCCTTCTAGGAAAAAAAACTCTAACATAAATTCTACCGTCAAATCTGTGACCTTATAATGAATGGTTCATATTTACTATGAAATTACAATATACATTTACAATGCAATTTTTCCTTCAGGGGACTGCTTCCCCCACAGACCCCCCAGCGAGGGAGATGAGCCCCCCAGACCCCACAGGGGGGTCAAGCCCTCCCTACAAACCCCCCGTGTGGAGGGGTGTACAATATTCATTGGGTATAAACATGGTTGAAAACAAAAAACCATGAAACATGAAGATAATCAGGCTCCACAACCAACAATATCCCACTTGGAGAATGATCACAATAACTCCACTTTTTTTTTACATGTTGGACTATACTCCACCTTGGACCTATAAAATTTATCATCTTCACCTTCATGCTTGAAGACCAACTGAAATTGAGAAGGAAATCAATTTCTCCTTGGTTACTCCCTTTGTTAACATGTTTGCATGATTTTGGCTAGTGTGTATCTTTTCCAACTTCAAATGTCCATCTTCCAAGATGGATCATATGAAATGGTACCTGAGATGTATATTCTTAGTATTCCAATGGAAGGATAATTTCTTTGCAAGATGAATGACACTCTCGCTGTCACAGTACAAACTTCTATTCTCTTGCTTCTTTCCCAATTCCTCCATAAACCTTTGTAACCAAATCATATATTTACTAGCCTTTGTAGCAGCAACATACTTCGCCTCTATTGTTGAATGTGCACCAACCTTTGCAGTTTTGAAATCCAACTTACTTTTTTTCCACCTACAATAAAAACATACCTTGTGGTGCTTCTCATGCTATCTTTATCACCTGCCATATCTGAATCAACATATCCTTGTAGAACAATGTCTGGACCTCCAAAATATAATGCATGAGTAGCAGTACCTTCCAAATACCCGAGAATCCACTTTACTGCCTCCCAATGTTATTTACTTGGATTTTTCATATACCTACTCACAAATCCCACTGCATGTGAAATATCTGGTCTTGTGAAAACCATCGCATACATCAAGCTGCCAACTGCTAATGAATAAGGGACCGTGAACATATATTTTATCTCCTCATGTGTCTTGGGACACATTTCTTTGGTTAATTTCAAATGGTTGGCCAAAGGTGTACTAACTGGTTTTTCATTCTGCATTCTAAACCTCTCCAACACCTTCTCTGTGTACTCACCCTGAGACAATGTCAAACTGTGATTTTTCCTATCTCTTGTTATTCTCATACGAAGGATTTTATTTGCAACACCTAAATCCTTCATCGCAAATAAATTATCTAATTTCTTCTTGAACACATTTATATCTTGCATATTAGACCCTACAACAAGCATGTGATCTACATACAATAGCAAGATAATATAGCTTCCATTTTCTAGCTTTTTAAAATAAACACAGTGATCAGAATGGCATCTACTATAACCTTGTTCTGTCATAAACCTATCAAAATTTAAATACCACTTCCTTGGAGCTTGATTTAGGCCATACAAGCTCTTCTTCAACCTGCATACCAAATTTTCCTTCCCTTTGACCTCATACCCCTGTGGCTGCTATATATAAATATTTTCCTCCAAATCCACATGGAGAATTTTTTTTTTTACATCTAACTATTCAAGATGTAAATATTCTACTGCCACAAGACTTAAAATAGTCCTAATTGAAGTCATTTTAACATCAAGAGAAAATATTCCATCAAAATCTATACCTTTATTTTCTGCAAACCCCTTTACAATAAGTCTAGCCTTGTACTGCTTTTTGCCTCCATATTCTTCCTTCAACATGTAAACCCATTTATTCTGCAATGCTCTTTTTCCTACAAGAAAATGAACCAAATCCAAAGTTAGGTTATTTACCAGGGAATCCATTTCCTCTTTCGTGCCTTGCTCCCACTTCTTTTTCAGTGTCTACCTACATTGCCTCTTCATAACATTTTTGGTTCACCATAATCAATCAACAATAAATAATACAATGAAGGAGAGTATTGTTCATGGGGTCTACTTAACTTGGTAGATATTCTAACAACACTTGCAGGAGTTTGGGGTACCTGTTGCTCCTATCGTTGTTATATAAAAATGAGCCATAAGGAACATTATGCACCTCATGCAAAATCATACGTTATATACAAATTTCTTGTTGTTGTTGAGGATGTTGTATCATTGTCGTGTTGTTGATGATGATGTTGAATCAACCTCGTGTTATTGTTGATGATGTATCATCGTTGTACTGATCGATGATGTTGTATTAGTGTTGTACTAATTGATGTTGATGCAGATAATGATGATGATGCTAGTCCAGCTCCATGCTGTGAAAGATGATGATGAGAAAAAATTCCGATGATTTATAGATGTGTCAGTCAATGTTCCATATGATGCTGATGATGATGCCCTCTCCTCTCTCCTGATGATTTTGTATTGGGTTGTGTCAGTAGAATACCCTTCTTGTTAAGGGGGAGTGTTGAAATACTATAAATGTGAAGAATATTCTAATTATAATTGAGTTATTATTATATAGATCAATCCCCTTTTGTGGATTGGTCAAACCCTAATTAAATGGTTTTAATTGAGAAGTCGACCCCCAAGGCTAATTAAAGTGGTTTTAGCCACTATTTGAAGAAGTCTTCCCTTGTTAATGAAGAGACACAACCCTAGCGCTCCTCAGCTAGTATAAATAAGAGAGGATGGCACCTCATTAGCTCACTCACTCAAGTAACTCATCTAGTGCGCAAGTTTGGAGGTAGTTGCAGTTGGAAGAAGAAGGAGAGAGAGGCGCATTGCTCAATCTTGGATATTCTCTAGTGTTTTGGTCTTTTATCTTGGCATTTTATTAGCAATCTATATTAAGGAATTTTTTTCTGGGTTTTCTCCCCCATGGGGGTTTCCCAAGATAAAATTTTGTGTACCTTGTGATTGTGTTTCTTTCAGTGATCCTGCTTATGCTATTATTGTCTAGTAAATTGAAAAGAACTTAATAGCAGCTCTAAATTTAACATCTCTCTCTAGTTCTCAACAACTTGTGAAGGACATTGTCCTTCACACCACTATGGTAATGATGTTCTCACACTCACCTAGCTCAGGCCTCAACAAGGTTTGTCAGATGAGTTCCCAGTATCAAGCTCACAACCTTCTCAGCTCAGGTTGGGTATATGGACTCTCCACCCAAATTCTAGAGCTCAAGTTATTTTCCTTTACTTTGTTTTTACATGATCAATCCTTTCTTCTCCCCATTCGAACTCCCTCGAGTTCTCTCTCTTAGCCAAATCCATGACCTCCCTATATCTTTCTATATGTCCTTGTGTGCCTTTCTTGCACGCATGACTTGGAAGGTTCTCGACTGTCCTTTTGTTTCTCCTGTCAGAAGGAAATTCGTGGGTCAATCATGGGGGACCAAGGTGATATTTCTTGTTGCCCTCTAGCTAAGATTTTTCTGTCACCTCAGGCATCCCTCCATGTTTCCATTCATTGAGGTGGTTGGTTTTTCAACCACCAATCTTCCCTCATTAACTGATTTTCCTTGAAATTGGGGCTAAGAGAAAAATCTGAACATTTCCAAATCATATATCTAAACAAAGAGGCTTTGGTTTTCTTGTCATGGTATAATGAACCCCGCCCCCCTCTTATAGGCTTCCTCACTCTTTCCTATAGCGGTATCATGCCCAATACTTTAAGGCTTCACCCCCACAATCAACTGTTGACATTTCTAATTAAACAATAATACATTTACAATGTTTTTATGCCATTGCATGGCAACCATAAATCATGATTAATTACACATAATCATAGATTTGGAATAGGAGGTGTTACAGATGCTAAGTAAACTTTACTTTTCATACCATGCTCGCGTTGCTTATTTCAAGCCATATAAGATATTGTAACATAAGAAATTTTCGTCAAAAATTTTCAATTTTTCGCAACATTTATGAGAACCGTGCTAATTTTACGTCACCTCAAAACTTCCAATCAAATAAGTCTTTTCAATTTATCCCTATCCTCCACATTACATCAAGTTTCATAATCCAACATCCTTTTTTTCATAATTAAAACCCCAAGACAAACCTTTTTCCAAAATCAAATACCAAATCTTTGTGTCTTATGTACCAATCCCATCAACCAAAATAATAATAATTATTTTTAATATATCTTTTATTAAATACTTAATTTTAAAATCATAATTAAAATGTAAAATTCATGTTTAATATATCTTTTATTAAAGACTTAATTTTAAATAATAATTAAAATATAAAATTCATGTTGATATGGGCATTTTTTTTTAATACCCAAAATGTCAAATAATGAGTTTTTCCCCAAGACTTGCACCATTTTGACATTTTTTGGGTTATGCACCCAAATTAAAAGCATTAAATATAGAGTTAAAGGTCAAATCCATTAATGGGGGAGAAAAGGCATACCACCATTTTTCAATGACACACATGGCAGCTCGTGAGCAATTTCAGGCTCCCCCGAAATGCATGTACTATTGACAGATGGCATGACGGTTTTAGTGGTTTAATGCACGTGGATGGCATTGGATTCATCAACATTCAAAGTAATCAATCGAGGATTAAATTGCAGAGTTTGAAGGGTCCTAGGTATAGGTTTTTCCAAAAGTATCACTATCTGCCAACGCAGCTCAGGCATCTGGATTTTTTCCATACCACCTTCTGGAGGTACAAGAACTCTTTTTCATCAGTGCATATTGCAGGAAAGAATACCAGCTATACGTGAAAACGGGAGGACACTAGAAAATGGTCAGCTGCAGTTTTCTTCATATAGTTTCTACCATAATGATATGACACACGATGGATCTAGAAAATACATACAGTGTGCCTCCAATAACTGCATAAAGGAAAAAGTAAAAGGTGTTGGTTAGTTGTTCTACGAAATAGTTTTTTTAGTCTATATAAATTTAAGCGAATCACTATTTTTTGAATACAGAAATGGATTCAGCATGCTGAAAAACTCCTATGGCACTAGGATTCTACAGAAATAATCACTTAAATTTAGGAGTACAATAATTTCTCTATGGATTTTGGGAAAATATCCCAAGAAAAATTCTTCATTTCCTAGAATCTTTAGCATACTGCTAAAGGAAAATACACAAAGGCCCGATAATCAAACTGATATTGATAAGGCATGGGCTTTGATGGAATGTGAAAAATCATTAGGAGGCAGGGATGTAGGTTATGATGATTTCCAGAAAGCCAAAAAAATCTCATCAGGCTTCATCGTCTTCTAGGGTTAAAGGAGAATCTGCTCAGGTTGGGAAAAATACAAGTTCAAGGACACTTTCCGGTCCAAATTCAAAGATTGGGTAGCACACCCACTGTGTTACATAACATGGTATATTGCAGGAGACACCCCTGAGAATGAATTGGAATGAGTGCAAAAAGATAACCACAGGTTTCTTCTTGTTGTTTTTCGAGTTGGAAACCTGGAGAGAACCATTGAATTCTACATTGAGTGTTTAGGAGTGAAGTTGTTAAGACAAAGAGACATTCCCGAGGAGAAATACTCAAAGGATTTATTTTCTTGGATATGGACTGGAGGACTCTCATTTTGTTGTGGAGACGATATATAATTATGGAGTTGAAAGTTATGATATCGGCATAGGGTTTGAACACTTTGCAATTACAACTAAAAATATGTACAAGTTGGTCAAGGACATTCTTGGATCTTTGCATCCTTGGAGATATTACAGATGTACCCACAAGCATGACCTAGGATTCCAGGCAATGAAGTTAGTTCATTAAGAATGTTCATGGCACTAATTGAGTCTCTAAGGCTTCACATTTTTGTATTGTTGTGGCGGTGTCTTTTTGACAACGATGATGAGGTTCAGGATTGAGCAACACTCTACCTAATGCTCTTGGTGGAGATGCCTCTTTAGATAACAATGGAAGGATTTGAAAGAGTTTATTTATGGTACCTTACATCTACCACTGGTTCACCTTAAAGCAAGTTTAAAGGCCTATGAGGTTAACAAAGAAATTTTCAACCTGGCTGATGTTCCAAAAGAGTCGACATATGGGAAAACTCCACTTTTAGATAAAGAGAGAGTTTGTTTGTGAGTGATTCATCAAAACTTTCTTCGCCAAGATCTCGATAGATTACAATATTTAGAAGTGCATTCTCGAAGGCTAGGGAATTTGTTCAAAGGAGTTTGCACTGGGATTTGTTGTTGTGGTTTGTGTCATTCCATGCATTAAAATACGAGCTCTATTGAAACTCATTGAGGAGTTGTTGGAGGTCACTTCTTCAATGATGGGTTAGGAATCTAGAGAAATATTTTGGATGTTTGTTGCTTGTTTTGATTTTGTTATTGCACAGTTTGTAGCTATGAGTAAAGCCTATAAGGTAGAAGGCCAAACTAGCGTAACATGAACCTATCCCACCCAATGTCACCACGATGGGTAGGTTATTTCTCTTTAGGGAGGTTAGGCCTAAGGGAAACGTCCCCGGTAACTTGGGGTTTTGAAAGGGAAAAGAATAAAGGACAAGGACAAATTCCCCTTTCACAAGTCACCACCCAAAAGATAGTCCCAGGTAAACAACCAATAATAAAGTAAATCCCCAATGAAGAACACCTACCTGGAACAAAGCAACAACAAACTAATATATGCAAGCTATATTTCAAAGGGTTAGTACATCATAAGACTATCTGATAAATGCATATGAGAAATATATCAATAAATGTTGATGAAGTCAATGTTTATTAATAGCAATAAAGAGATATGACACTCCACCAATCATATCCTAGACATCAGCAACTAGGGTTAGTAAGTTAGTTGAGCTTTTAATTTAGAAAAGAATTTGAGAGTTGTTTGATCTCTTTCACTTCAAC
>ML825460.1:23594-67985 GCA_009831015.1 Picea engelmannii | reverse complement strand
TGCTGGGTTTTCTTCCCCTAGAGGGTTTCCCAGGATAAATGCTGTGTCTATTGTGGATGTGTATTTCTCAGTGATCTTGTTCATATTATGCTCTTATCTTATGAAATGCAAAGAACTATAATATTAGCATAAAACATTAACATCCTTGTGGTGAAGCCATGGGCTGTGGG
This sequence comes from Picea engelmannii, assembly GCA_009831015.1. Lineage (NCBI taxonomy): Eukaryota > Viridiplantae > Streptophyta > Pinopsida > Pinales > Pinaceae > Picea > Picea engelmannii. The sequence goes on along the minus strand of ML825460.1, from coordinate 67,815 downwards.
GGGCCAGGAAATGGAAAGTACAGATTATTTTGTGGTAGTGACCCATAGGGTACATAGGAAGGCATAGTGCTTTCACTAGTACTTAGGGTGTAAGCTGAGGTAGAGGGGTTACTAGAACTTGGTTGAACAATAGGGTGCATTGTGGGTGTTGGTGGGGGTCCACTTATGGGTGGAGGAAGGACAACATGGTATGGTTGTTGATAAGAGGGAGGAGGATAATAAGAGGGTCCTCCATATACCGACATATATTGAGGTGTATCATACATAGGTGGGTTTTGGGGGTGTGGATTGTGGTGTGTGGTGGTACCAATCAATCCATCTGTTGAGTGGGACATCCCGTGTCTGTCTTGGATGAATGGTACGGGTCTTGGGACCTCAGGTAGTACTGTGTATAAGTATCCTGAATGTGCATAGATGAGGTTGTATTGTTGAGCCTTGCCGATGGCTTCTTCCTCGGATTGGGGGAAGGTGGAAGCCACATCTTTGGCGAGGAGGGAAACAAGTGATCTGAGAAACCAATCAAGGCATTGTTGCTTAGTGGTTTCTGTGTTGCATAAACTACGTTGCTGACACCATTTGTGGATGTGGTTGGCGATATGTGTGGCTGAGGATTGTTTGAACTCATAGAGTAGTTCGAGACCATTATCATGGCAAATTGGTAATTGAAAGAAGGTAAAAAATGCTTTGGCCAAATATTCAAAAGTCGCATGGGACCCTGATTTTTTGTCTACATACCACTTGGTTGATGGGCCAGTGAGTGTGCGTTGAAATAACCTTAATCAAATAGAGTAATCCATGATGCTGTTTGAAGAGCACCATAAGTTGAAGGTCATGAAATGGTTGGCAGGGTTGTCTCTTGCCTTTCCTTCAAACTTGGGTATGTCGGAAGGTAGTTTAGTAGGCATTGTAGGCCATGTGGGGCCATGCAATATATGATCATATGTGAGCTTAATCAGATTCAAGATGTTGAGAGAAGCCAAGTATGGCATTTGGAGTGGTGGTGGAGGGTTATTTCCAGCCATGGTGTGAGTGGTGTGTGTACCTAAACCGTGAGGGGGGTTAGGTGGGGTTGTACTTCCCCCTTGGGAAGAAGTTTCCCCCCCGCTTCTGTGTAAAGGAGAGCGAGTGGATGGTTGACCTTAGGAAGTGGACCTAAGAAAAGTTGATCCCAAGATAGTAGCACTCATAGGGGTGTGAGAAGGTGGAGCCGATGAGTTGGCAAGACTAGGAACTCCCCCTAGGATAGGAGGGAGATTTAGCAAGCGTCTAGAATGACGGGGATTCTATGGTTCCCCTATGATGTCCGAGTAGCAAAGTGGATGTGTGCAAATGGTGATGAGAGCAATAAATGAACAAGAGTCTTTGTTTATAATTTTTGGACCTTCACAATATATCTCACAATCGTATGTAATCACAAGAGCATCATACATAAATATTTTGACAAAGAAACATACATGTTGGTAGGTAGATTTTCTCTGCGTGGGAGAACAAAGAAAACAAATGCTTGTGTCCTAAAATATGTAACATCATTCCTCTCAAATAGCACTGGACCTTCCAATAGCACTCAACAGTGGGGTCTGAAGCCAGTGAAAGAGGAACTAGTGAAGGATGTAATAATCAGTTAGAAAGAGGGGTAGAGGGTGCATATCCCGAAAGAGTTGGCGATATTTCCCAATAGCCACACAAAATCTAATAAAGGTGCAATTGAAGCCCACAATTTCCACCTGGGTAGATGTCCTAAAATATGGTCACTAGGTACCTCGTTCAAAGTACGACATTTAGATTTTCGGCCTCAAAAATGGGTCACAGGATGGATCCCGTCCAAGAGGTGGGTGCCTCAAGGGGGAACGCACAGAACAATCGGACCTCAGCCTTCGACCCTTCATGGGTATCTCCCTGCCTTATGGTGTAAGAACACTTGACTTGGAGGATTTAAAAGTTCCCTATTTGTCAACTTCTAATGTTTGAATATGCGAGAACCAGATAAAGGGAAGTTATTTGGATGCCTATTCCCGATATCCTACCTAGACTAAAAAAAATTCTTTTGGCACCTCCCGTGGAGGAAACCTTACTGAGTTTTTAGAAAAATTTTAGATGTAGTTGTTTGAGAGATTGGGGGTGTGAACCAATATCATTGAAATTAAGTGGGATTGGATCGTCTCTTCAAGAAAAGGGTGGGGAGTTTCAGAATCCCTTTAGAGGAAACTTACTTCAACCTCCACAATTATAGATGAAATTATGTGAGTGAGTAGTGACTTTGAGTGCCAAATTTTTAATAAGTTAGGTGTCACCTTGTAGCATGTGGACTTCGTCTAGTCCTTACAAGTCTTGATTACTTAATTTACTAGATGTCATTGGTACAACCTTGTAAAATTTTAAAGTCCCTAGAGAACTAGCATGTGGACATATGGGTCCTTACCAATCCTTTAACTCCCTAGTGTGATTTAATCTAAGAAAGCTTCAAAAGACTATCCTAGATTGTGGACATGTGGGCATGTATGGGCCCGTTACAAAACCTTTAAACTCTCCTAGTGGTGTAATCTAAGAAAGTAGATTCAAAACTATCCTATCTTTGTAGCATGTGGGCATGTATGGGCCCTTACAAATTTAAGATGTGTTTGAAAAAGAAACTAAGAGGAGTCCCGAGGGGGCTGTTGTCCTCTCCTAAATATTTTGTCTTTTAAGGGAGATGCAATTTTCCCTCAATCTTTTTTCTGATTCTCAAGATCGCTCTATGGCGCGAGAGAAGATCATACCCAATGATTGACCTTCAATTTATGGTCCTAATGCAAGTGTGATTACATGTGATATAGAATGATTCCGACTTAAATTTAATCAAAGCAAGCCATCCATGTGAAAAAATGAAAGCAAAAAGAGGATAAATATGGATTTTAACCCCCTAAGTGCCTATGTTTTGACTAACCCTTCATGTGGAGAGGGAATCTAAGTGTGGTGCATATTACAATTTGCATAGAATCAATCTTAAGAAGGCTATGAGCCTCCAACATATCACAAAAACCCTTACAATGTTTGAATTTCTGGACAGGTGCGTGGGTCACAAAGTAGACAAAGGCGCATGTGGTGCCAATGCGCAAATAAAAAATGACCTGTTGGCGCAGGTGCGTAGAATGCGCTGAGACACACAGTGATTTTGGCACACATGCTCGGAAGACACACATGTGGGTTAAAAAACCCACACACTTTTTGTTACACGGTCGGGAAGAAAATTTTGGATGAAATTCTCTTAGATCAGCTTCAAATTTATCTTTTTGCAGGTAGGCTTGGGCCGGTTATGGTTTTTGCAAATTAAATAAACCAAAAAGAAGTGATCAAATAACCCAAATAGGGAGGAAATTGATACCTAGTCCCCAATGGAGTCGCCAATCTGTTGTCTCTTTTTCATCACCTAAATGAGAAAAAGAAGGACACTTACAAGTCCAGTTGGGTTAGCTAGACATGATAGAAATGAGTGCAAGAGTTAGAAACATCAAGCAGAAGAAATAAACAAACAACTAAGCTAATAACAATAAAAGAAACTAAACTAAAGTGCATAAGGATATCAAAATAAAAAATAAACAACATTCATGCCACCAATGGATAGATTGTATTAGAGGGAAAACACAAAAGAGAAAGGGAGACTTATGGGTCCCCTCTTCCTCCAAGGGAGGGCTCTTGAACCCCCAAATAGAAAACTAGAAGGAAATGGTGAAGAAATCCAAAGCTCATTCACTCAAGAGGTGATGTGAATATCTCAATGAAATGATGTCTGTATGCTCCAATGAGGAAAGAGGTTCCTTACAGGAGAATATAGGAATCATAACAATACAAATAGATTCTTGGAAATATAGTGCACCCATGGCCTCTTTTTATAGAAAAGATTTGAGGCATTATTCAACCAGTCTTTAGTGTGAACAAGGATCCATTTAGGGCACCTCTAGGTCTTTGACCAGCCCCCCACTTGGACTCAGTTTGGATTTGAGGGTCAAATCGACTTGAGAGCTTAACCAGAAGTGGGTGGGAGGCTGACCAAAATCATAAATGCGTCGTTCTGAGGTGTGCACAGCTTTTTGCGTCCACAGTCGTGCATCAAGCGCATGTGTGCTTTTTCATCATTTTGGACTGGCGCATGTGCCCGCGCTTCCTTTGTATTCTGAGCACATGCTGATTTTATAACCAATTGTATAGTTTTGTGCCCTTTGGAAATGCATTTTTTGTGCCATGGATGAACTAATAGGTGTTTGGAGATGCTAGATTCCTGTAACCATTTGCGGATGAAATTTCAGTGATAACAGTATCGTTTCGATTAGATTCAGGAGAGATACTGAGGGTGTCGAATTTGTTGTGGGTTCCAGAACTTAGGAGGAGTGTCATCTCATTCTTGGAGATTGAGAGGAAGGGATATAATGTATTGTTTCAATATGGATAAGTATTTCTTTTTCTCAGACAATCTAGCTTCAAATCAATAGTGGTTCTTGGATTTAGGGAGGGAAACCTATATAGGCTAAGGGGCCAGCCTATGAGTGTTGTGGCTAGCAAAAGCAGAGAGACAGATGATGATGAGAAGGTGTATCCACCAGTGGTGAGGTAGGTCGCCTCACCAGCAGTACAGACTTAGAAGGAGATAGATTTCATAGGGATTCAACCCTTAAGATCTAGAAGGGAGGAGAAGCCTCCTAGGACTATGTAGAGGATAATGGACATGGAGAATATGGCCCTGGAGGTTGTGAAGAATCAAAGGGATTCATGTTTCAGAAGGATAATGTCGTCTTAGAGTGATCATGATATCAAGAAGAGTCAGTTGGATCATAAGGAGAGATGGTCATCCATAGGGATTTCCCCCTCAGGTTTAAATGTGAGAGAGACATCTTCCAAGACTTACAGATAGGTTTCATGGGTTGAGGAGGTCATATAGGAGATGGAGGATCATGTTGATTCAACATGTTTTTCTACAATGTTAGAGGAAGAATATTGTTAGGAAATGGGATTTTCTTCAGTCACATAGGGAGTATCTAGTGAGGCATATTTGATAGCAGGATTTGCCTCAGTGACCGAGGATGCGACTAGTCAGAATAATTTTGCCTCAATGACTGAGGATGTGGCTAGTCATACAAACTGGACATATGGTTGTGATCCAATGATCGAGGATGCAACCAATCAGATAGACTTGACAACAAAACTTATTCCGGTGACAGAGTTCACAGACCCATTTTCCGCAGTGACAGAGGGAGTAGCCAGTTTGGACTATTGGAGATGGAAGATTCAAAACTATATCGATTATGTGCGACAGTGGTGTATCCAGATTTTGGAGGATGGGATACCTCCCTCACTAAGAGGGAGTGTTAATTGTTTTAGCTTCGAGAGATATTCCCACTAGAGGTGAATGTGCGAGGCATGTGGGAATTTTCATTGGCACCAGTTTTGACTTTCGTTTCAGTGAAATTGGCCTAGAAATGATGCTAGGGCCTCATGGGTAAGTTGATGGGATTTGTGGTTTTGTGTGGGGCTGCCACACCCACAAAGAGGATTAAAATATTTTAATTAATTGTTGAGTTTAGGAAGGGCTCTTAAACTCACTCATTGGACTCCTATATAAAGGAGATATATCATTATGACATTAGATGATTATTGTGGAATGATGAAGTTGGAATAAGTGAGTATGCACTTGTGTCAAGGAGGATTGGTGATATCAAAAAAGGGAAAGTCTACAAGGTGGAGAATCTGGACCTGAAGAGAGAAGCGAAGAAGGTCGCACATGTTGAGCGAATTTTTCCTACAACACCCTATTTGTAGGAGGACGAAGAACATATATACACGGGTTGCAGAAGGATGAATCACGTATAGGGTATATGTAATGTCTCCCACCTCTTGATGAATAGGTCTAAGAATACTTAGTGGTCTAGACATAGCCACTAGACCATAGTCTCATACAGCATGGGGAAAGGTCAGCTAACTCAATGTTATATTTTGAAGTTGACTTGGGAAAAAGAGAAAAAGGATAAAAAGTAACTCAATGAATAATTAGAATGTTGAAGGTTGAGTTAGGAGTTGAACCCAAGGGTTAAACTAACTCAACATGGAAATAGAATGGAAGTATAAAGGAAAGGCTAGGGCGCACCTTTCATTCATCTTGGATATTTGGTATTTTTCTTCTTGAGATCTTGAGCACACAATTTGAGGGTTTTGATATTACAAAACATAAAGAACAACTCAGTGGTGAAAGATTCCACTCACCTTTTTCCAAGCTTGATCTTGGGGATGAAATACTCCACCCACACCATTATACACTCATCACAGGTTCCATCATCTATTAAGGAGGGCAACAGGTCTGTACCATTCAGGGTTTTCTAGCAGAGGCACACCATTGCATAAGGAGAAGTTTGATCCAGCATTGTGAGAGAGCCTTGAGACATTCTAGCACTTGGGTTTTTCTTGCAGGACCTTGCTCATCAGTTTGGAGGTGTTTTGGAGGAGTTACTTAGGCTATATTATTTGCTACATATTTGGGATGGCTTTGAGAGAAGGAGGATGTATTGGTGATTCAAATATTCTTAGATCTAGGGGGTTATACCTCAGATCTGATTGTGAGAATTATCCAGGTGACTTGTGACAACCCGATATATCATCCTAGAGAGTTTAAGTATTTTTGGAGCCCTCTTTCATCTAGGCCGAATTATTGGTACTTCAGGGGTTTCAGGAGGGCACAATCTTGATTAGGGTTTCAACAATTTGGAGGGGAAAGACTCAGCATTTGGGCTTCATACTTCAGGGAGGGATTCCCTTTGCCCTGATCTATCTTTTGGTAGAGTTTGGCATCACTTGGAGGTCTTCTTCAGCTAGGTCGAAACCTTGGCCTTCTCATCCTTCCAGTAGGATGTGCCAACAACTAGGGGGGTTGGACGTAATCCTAGCTCTTTTGTATTTGGTCCTTCATCTCATATTCAACCTTTAGAGGCTTATTGGATATTGTCGGGAGAATTTTGTAGCAGCTCATATCTTTTATCTTGGAGCCATCTAATGTTATTCCAGATCAACTTCAATATTGTATAAATTTCTTTATTTTCTTAATAAAATGTCAGATCAGTGCTTTGGAGTTCCATATATTGTGTATTGATTATATATTGCATGGTATTGAGTATATCTTTATGAATTTGTGGTGAATAACTGAAAATAACCCTAAGGCCGAAAATTAAGAGGCCAACCTGCATACACAAACAAACAAATAGTTAATTTAGTGGTTAGCTAGTGTTCCCAAGAGAAAAAATTGGCTTAGGAACATTACAGTGGTATCATAGCTCTGATCCTCCCATCCTGTGAGGATTAGCGCATGTAGAAGTTCAGTGGTATCTATATGGGTTGAAGGAAGAAATAGGCAAGTGAAACAGAAGCCGAGATGGAGGGTTCAGGTGATGACGTTGAGCCCCAGGGCTTAGCATTCTTAGCACATGAGTTCCATAAGTCCATAAACCATACATAAAGTAAAATAGTCATCCACTTACAGGAGAAATATGAGGCAAAACATAAGGGGAAAGATGAAATAACTGAGACCTTGAGGAAGGTAGATGCAAACTAGACAAGGCTAGCAACGTTGTTGATGGAGATGAACCACAAGGGGAAAGGACCTGAGATGTATGACAATAGGGAGACGAGTGGATCTCATGGAGGAAATCGGTATCATCCAAGGAATATTCCCTATCATCAGTCTGAGGGAATCCATGGAGGAGGAGCACCACATGGACAGATAGGAAGCAGGGTTACTCCTAAACCATACTTGCCCACATTCACAAATGAACCCATATATGACTTTGTTGAGCATATGGCACAATGTTCCAGGGAGTACAATGACTTGAGCATGACAATTCAGAGGCATATGACCCTATATTAGTACTGTCAACTGAAATTCAGAAGAAAACCTAGACCGAATTACAGGAGAAATTATGAGTTTGAGCGCAGGGCGGGGACGATGGAGATTCCCTTCTTTGATGGATCAACCAAGATGACTACACATGCATGGGTACATAAAATAGACACATATATGCAGCTTAACCCTATGAGGCAGATGGAGGCCATCAAGTTTTCTACCATTTACTTGGATGGAAAATCTCATGATTGGTGGTATCATGGATTGACCACACTTTTCCACAATTAGATAGTGGCATACACAAAGTTTACTCAGAAATGCATTGACAGATTTGACTAGGGGGATCTTGAGCTACATTTTTGAGAGCTCACATAGCTCAGATAGACAGGAGCACTAGAGGTGTACATTGAGGAATTCCAGAGGCTAATAGTCATGGTGCAGAATGTGTCACAAACCAGGCTCATGATGCTCTTCAATGATAAGTTGATGGAACCCTTGAAGGGTTGGGTAAAGGATTTTAAGCCTACCAACTTATAGGATGCTATCTAGAGTATGAGAGACCTAGGATCAGCTACAAATCTGAAATTTCTGCCTAGACCACCTCTTAACACAGGAGGAAGATACCAGATACCTCCATGAACCCAGGAGGACGTGACCCAAGGGGGTTTGACAGGGGAAGAGGTAGGATGGATGAGAATAATAGAAGAGACTTAAGGAGGAAGCAAATATGCTACACATGCAAGGAGCCATGGAACCCATCCCACAAATGCATGGGCCGTGGCCAAGTGCATTACATAGAGGTGACATCTGACAATGAAGAGGATGAGGATTTTGGCCACATCCAGAACATAGAGGTAGACACCACTGAAATTGCAGAGGAGGAGGCTACAGGTAATGACAGTACAACATAAGAAAGAGCTACATTAGCATCCATCAGTGGGGTTCCCAAGTACAACACCTTCAGAATGAGAGGGGTCTTGCAGGGGCAGAAGGTGTCAGTGTTGATTGATGGGGGAGCCTCCCACAACTTCATTGACTCAACATTGCTACAAAGGAGGTATATTCCCACGGTTGAATTTGAAGGATTCAAGGTGGAGGTAGCAGGTGGAAGCACCATGCCTTGTAACAAGTACATTCTAGGCATGAAGCTTACATTGGGGAGGCATGATTTGGTACAAGATGTTTATGTGATGGACCTTCCAGACACAAACATAATCCTTGGATTAAAGTGGCTCAGTACGTTGGGGCCTATCACCACCAACTACAAGACCATGGAGATGTCTTTCATAGAGGAGAGTGGACGAAAGGTAGTCCTCAAGGGCATGACAGGTAACTCAGCCAAGGTAGTCATGACCAAGAGGATGGAGGCCATTTTCAGGAGAGAAGAAATCATGTATGCTTCTGAGTGCAAGATTTCGGCACGTGTGGACAAAAAGGGAAAGAGTCACTACACGCCAGAGATTCATGAGATCATTGACAAACACAGTAAAGTGTTTGGACCTATTCCACTAGGGGTGCCACCAAACAAGGGATTTTAGAATATCATTGAGTTGGAGGAAGGAGCAAAGCCAGTCATCACCATGCCTTACAGACACCCAAAGAAGTACAAAGATGAAATAGAGAAGGAAATCAAAGAACTCTTGGATATGGGGCACATCAGACCAAGTTCCAGCTCTTTTGCTTCTTCAGTGGTGCTGATCAAGAAGAAGGATGGAACCATGCACATGTGCATTGACTTCAGGGAACTAAACAAGAAAACAATCAAAAACAGGTATCCCATACCAAGGATTGATGAGCTACTGGATGAGCTACATGGGGATGTGTATTTAACCAAAATTGACCTACGCTCTGTCTACCATAAAATCAATATGAGCGAGGAGGACATCCCAAAAAATGCTTTTAGGTGTCACTACGAACATTATGAGTTCTTAGTGATGTCCTTTGGCTTAACCAATGCCCCAACCACGTTCTAGTCATGTATGAACCATGTCTTCAACAAACAATTACGGAAGCATATTCTTGTTTTATTTGATGACTTGTTGATCTATAGCAAGACGTGGGAGGAGCACCTTCAACATGTGGACCATATCTTGACTATTATGGAGGAGCAATCATTGTATGCCAAGGATTCCAAGTGTGAATTTGGAATGACAGAGGCCCTCTACTTGGGACACATTATTGGGGTTAAAGGAGTACAGGTACATCAGGTGAAGATTCAATCCATAATGGAGTGGCCTACACCCAAAACCCTTACAAACTTGAGGGGATTCCTAGGCATTTTCACTTATTACAGGAAGTTTTTCAAAGAGGTCTCACAACTTTGTGAACCTTTGACCGATTTGACCAAGAAGGGAGATTTCAAATGGAGTGAGGAAGCCCAACTTCCATTTGACAAGATGAAAAAAGTGATGCGCACCTGCCCAGTTTTGGCCTTACTATATTTTGGCCAACCTTTCACCTGCCCAGTTTTGGCCTTACCAGATTTTGGCCAAGGTATTACAGGCATGTCATGACTCACCGATGGCAGGGCACCAAGGGATTGGAAAGACATACAGGCAAGTAAGGGAGAGGTTCTCATGGAAGGGCCTCAAAGAGTATGTGATGAATCATGTCAAGGAGTGTACTACTTGCCAGGAGAATAAGGATGAGCACACTCACCCAATAGGACTACTGCAACCATTACCCATACCAGAACACAAGTGGGTGAACATATCCATGGAATTCATCACAGGGTTGCCAAGGGCGCAAGGTAAGGACTACATTTTCGTAGTTGTGGATAGGTTGACAGAATTTTCACACTTCTTCTCCATGGCTACGGACTTCAGTGCAACACAGGTGGCCGATTGTTTTTCCAGAGAGTTCTTGAGAATACATGGGCTACCTAAAACCATTTTTAGTGACAGGGACAACCGATTTATGAGTACATTTTGGCAGGATTTTTTTAGGCTGGTTGGTATGACTTTGACCCCTAGCACTAGTTATCATCCTCAGACGGACGGACATACCGAAATAGTTAATAAATTGGTAGAAGGATATCTTAGGAACTATGTAGCAGGGAAGAAGAAGGCATGGGTTAGGTGGATACACTTGGGGGAATACTGTTACAACACCACCCATCACATGTCCATAGGTATGACCCCATTCAAGGTGTTGTACAATTATGACCCACTCTCTTTTGTAGAGATTGCTTTTGGTGATAGCAGAGCCCTAATGGTACAGGATTGGGTACAACAGAGTCAGGACATCCTCAGGGAGTTGAAAGATCATTTACAGAAGGCACATAATCAACATAAGGTCCAAGCAGATAAACACAGGGTAAAGTGTACTTTTGAGGTTGGTGACTTAGTTTACCTAAGGCTCCAACTGTAATGACAATATTCTATAAAAGGAAGTGGAGTAGAAAAGATCCAACCCCATTTCTTTGGGCCCTACAGGATCAGCAGGAAGGTAGGGCCCATAGCTTATGAGCTGGAGCTCCCACAAGGTAGAAGGATACATAATGTTTTCCACGTGTCCTTCCTGAAGAGGGCCGTCAGCCAACACATCACCACACTAGAGGCGCTGCCACCTCTAGATGAAGAGGGACAATTGGTTATGCTACCAGAGGAGATATTGGAAGTCCGAGAGAAGAAGCTCCAGAAAAGAAGCATCAAAGAATACCTAATCAAATGGAAGGACTTGTCCATTGAGGATGCCATGTGGGAGAATGAACAAGTGGTACAAGAAACAGGTTTGGAATTGCTTGTGGACAAGCAATTTCTAGCAGGGGAGACTGTAATGTCCCCCACCTCTTGATGAAGAGGTCTAAGAAGACTTAGTGTTCTAGAAATCCCCACTAGACCATAGTCTCATACAACATGGGGAAAGGTCAGCTAACCCAATGTTATATTTTGAAGTTGACTTGGGAAAAAGAGAAAAAGGATAAAAAGTAACTCAATGAAGAATTAGAATGTTGGAGGTTGAGTTAGGAGTTGAACCCAGGGGTTAAACTAACTCAACATGGAAATAGAATGGAAGTATAAAGGAAATTCTAGGGAGCACCTTTCATTCATCTTGGATATTTGGTATTTTTCTTATTGATCTCTTGAGCACATAGTTTTGAGGGTTTTGAGATTACAAACCCTAGAGAACAACTTAGTGGTGAAATATTCCACTCACCTTGTTCCAAGCTTGGTCTCGGGGATGAAATACTCCACCCACACCATTCTACAATCATCACAGGTTCCATCATCGATTCAGGAGGGCAACAGGGTTGTACCATTCAGGGTTTTCCAGCTGGGGCGCACCATTGCATAAGGAGAAGTTTGATCCAACATTGTGAGAGAGCCTTGAGACATTCTAGCACTTGGGTTTTGTTCCAGGACCTTGCTCATCATTTTGGAGGTGTTTTGGAGGAGTTACTTCAGCCAGATTATTAGCTACAGATTTGGGACGGATTTGAGAGAAGGAGGACATATTGGTGATTCAAATATTCTCATATCTAGGGGGTTATATCTCAGATCTAATTATGATACTTCTCCAGGTGACTTGTGGCAGCCCAATCTATCATCCTAGAGAGTTTCAGGAGTTTTGGAGTCCTCTTTCATCTAGGTTGAATTATTGGCACTTCAGGGGTTTCAAGAGGGCGCAGTCTTGATTAAGGTTTAGACAGTTTTGAGGGGAAAGACTCAAAATTTGGGCTTCATACTTTAGGGAGGGATTCCCCTTGCCCTGACTCTATCTTTTGGTATATTTTGGCATCACTTGGAGGTCTTCTTCAGCTGGTCCGAAACCTTGGCATTCTCATCCTTCCAACAGGACGTGCCAGCAGCTAGGGGGGTTGGACATAACCCTAGTTCTTTTGTATTTGTTCCTTCATTTCATATTGAGCCTTTGGAGGCTTATTGGATATTGTTGGGAGCATTTTGTAGCAGCTCATATATTTTATCTTGGAGCCATTTGATGTTATTCTAGATCTGCTTCTATATTGTATCAGGTTCTTGATTTTCTTAATAAAAGGTTAGATATGTGCTTTGGAGTTCCATATCTTGTGTATTGATTAGATATTGCATGGTATTGAGTATATATTTATGAATTTGTGCTGAATAACTGAAAAGAACCCTAAGGCCGAAAATTAAGAGGCCAACCTGCATACACAAACAAACAAATAGTTAATTCAGTGGTTAGCTAGTGTTCCCAAGAGAAAAAATTGGCTTGGGAACATTACAATATATGTGGTTTCCAGTAGAACAAACAAAGTATGTACACGATTTTCCAATAAGGTGAATCACGTGTCTGATTTTCTGGGAAGTAACAGATATGTACAAGCTGACATGTGATGTTAGGAGGCTGTATAGGTGGTCTATAGAAGATTCGTGGGTAGAAGAGATTTCCAGAATATTGTCGAGGTTTGGTTTTCTGAATTGTATAATTATTGGAGAATAAGGTTGTTGTCAGTTTTGGTGACTTTGGAGGATAAGAATTTCCTTATATTTGGTGATATTGTATTGGCTGGGAGGGTTGTTTTTTCCCTCAAGATTTTTGATGATAACAAGATTACATAACTGAAATTCTGTCTCATGTGTATTGATGATTCATCTATGATCTTTGTGTTTCCGTTACATACATTTTCACTCAATAATTTCAGTGTAAATTTGTTTAGTGATAATAGTTAAGGTTTTACTGTTAGATCACTAGGAAGCAATTTTCAAATCTGAAATTAGTCACATCGTGTTGCATGTGAAAATTGACACTGTAGTGTTGGTATTTCTCCTTGCACCTCTTGATTGGTTTCCTTTCTAGTGCCATGCTGGTCCATAATTAGTGTGTTGATTCTTATGCTCCCGCCTAGAGGACTGATATTTCTCTATGTGGTGTGGAATATACATCAACCTTATCCCTCGGTTCTTCTTGGATGGACTTTTCAAAACGTGGTTCCTTAGCTTCTTCTGTGTTTTTACACCCTTCCTCGTGTTTTTCAAGAATGTCTTATATAGCCTCTTCTTCTGATTCAAGTTTGTATTCTGCAATAACTTCTTTTATTACCCCCGTGGTGATCTAGGTGGATATCGGTAGCCACCCACCTTTTCCAACTGACTCAAAACAGTTTTCTGGCAATTTTGGAAATTTACTATTTTTAGCAGTTTTTAACTTCCAGGGCCATTTTGAGGCCCTAAACAATGTTTTTTTGGGAAAATAGGTTTTTGATATGGCAATTTATTCAATATTGTGCCTAAAATGAATCTCCTTGACGATACCTTTCCAACGATCTATCATACACCTAAAATGGAGATCGTATGGAAAAGTTGCAACCCCGGGAAGTTAATGTACTAACTTACCTAAACGGGGCCCACATGACTTTTGGTGCTTCATCTCCCAGGGTTAGGTTTTTGGATGTATAGGGTTTTTTACATTCTTGCTTATTGTAAAAATGCCTTCAGAGCCTCATTTTAATCATCTTCTTGCGAATGATCATAGTCGTCACATCTCTTCTTAGAGATAAGCCGCCACCATTCCAACAAGCTTGTTTCCGCTGCATTTTACAGTTTCAGCTTATTTCGTTATTGAATAGTAAACCAATTTTACTGTATCTCTGCTATTTTGTGTTAAGCACCTATTAATAATCTATAGTCATTTTTTTCTACTCATAAAATCCATATCAGTGGTATCATAGCGGTCTACTCCTTGTCGTCTTAATGCATGTACCCAACAAGGTCGGAGTACAAAGAGTTGGGTCTCGAGCATGTTTCTCTTGACAAAAGCTCTTGCACGCCCAAGCAACCTCTCATGGTAGGAGAAAATAAATATGACGGGACAGGAGATCCTTTCAAACTGTTGATTTAGGAATCCCTCACGCAACAGAGGAACGAGATGATGGATAGTTTAGGGAAAATCCTTCGGTGGCTACCAACAAGTGACACATCTTCTTCGAGCAGAGGCGTCGCCCCCTTCAAGGTACAAATAAACTTCGATATTCCTATATTTGAAGGTCATATAGATGCATATGCTATAGACAAATGGTTGAATCTACTAGAAGGGTATTTTTCTATCCATAACTTTTCGAATAAAGAAAAGATTACTTTTGCACTCCTCAAAGCCGTTCTCCATGTCAAAGATTGGTGGGAAACTTTCTGTGAGCAAAAGTAAACAAATGAACCCTCATTATTTACAGTCAAGGCCACCTGGGAATCCTTTAGGGATGTTATTAAGGAACAATACTACCCTATCGGAAGTTATGACGACTTGTATACCAAATGGACTACACTATCGTAAGAAAGAGACCAAGAAGTGCCAGATTTCACAAATATCTTCCATACCTTGCGCACCAAGCTGGGTATCAAATATTCGGATCAAAATCTGGTGCTCAAGTACCGTGGTGATATACATAGATACATCCAGACCGAAATGGAATTTTTGGACATCTCATCCTTGGGCACGACCTACTGATATGTCGTCAAAATTGAGCAGAAGCTCAAACAAAAGACACGACAATTTGGGCCTGGGAACCCCTCACAATAAAAGCTAGTAAAGGGCGACACCAACCCACATAACAAAGGACATAGAAAATATGGACAATATCAAGACAACCAGTCCAAGCCACAAGAAAATAAGGACACTGGAAAGACAAAGAAAGATACCGGGAAGTGGTGCGACTTCCATAAGAGCCCTTGGCATAACACTACTGACTGCCACTCAAAGTAGTTGTCGGTGGCTGAAGTGAAATCCTTTGAATCATATGCGGATTCTGACTCTGAGCCAGAACCATAAAAGGGAATACGGATCATTGACATGGAAGTCAATGACACCATTTCTACCACCAAGCTCTAGCCTGGTAAACCAGACGAGCCAAAAGAAGGAGAGCGCCTCTTCCATTCATAGATGTGGGTAAAAGGAACCCTGCTGCACTTCATCGTTGATAGTGGTAGCTAGAAGAACCTCATATCATAAGAGGTCGTCAAGTGGTTGGCCTTGCCGACAATGCTGCACCCACAACCCTACACCATTGGATGGCTCCGCCAAGGAAGCGATCTCCATGTCAACCAACAGTGTTGATTGTCATACGGCATCAAGCCCTTCAAAGAAGAGGTATTGTGTGATGTTGCTCCTCTCGAAGTTTGTGATATTCTTTTGGGCCAACCTTATTTATAGAAATGTCATGTTGTATATGAGTCTAGGCCTCGTAGTGTTATTATTACTTTGAACAAGAAATTGTACAGGATACCCGAGGCAGTCCCACCCAGTGTTATTTCCCTATCTCTGCTAAGCAATGTAGGAAGGTCATCTCTCATACGGGGAAGTGTGTCTTCTTCGTGATTCTCTCTCAGAATACGCAAAATATCACAACCACATCCAGGGTCTTTGTGGCTGACCTCTCCACACAGTATAAGCAAGTAGACAAGGTCGTGGAAGAATACTTAGATATATTCTCCTCACCTACCAGGGTACCTCTGCATTGCTAGGTCAAGCACCCCATTGATCTGACCCCCAACACGTCGCTTCCCAATGGGCTAGTCTATCGCCGCTCTCTATTAGAGAATGAGGAGACTAAGCGACAGATCCAAGAGTTTCTCCACAAGGGGCACATCCATCCCATATCATCACCTTGCAGGAGCCCAATCATGTTGGTACAGAAGAAAGATGGAACTCGACGACTCTGCATTGATTACCGGGCTCTGAATAAAATCACAGTCAGAAACCAGTACCTGATTCCCCAAATTGACGACCTCCTTGATCAACTCACGGGGGCCAAACAATTTAGTAAGATTGATCTGAATTATGGCTACCACCATCCCAATAGAACAAACAGATGTATGGAAGACCTCCTTAAAGTCAAATGAAGGTCCCTTTTAATGGTTGGTCATGCCCTTTGGTTTGAAAAATGACCCAACCACTTTCATGAGGTTGATGGATGATATCCTACGACCATTCACCAATAATTTTGTAGTGGTGTATCTTGATGACATTCTCATTTACAACAAGACTTGGGCCAAACAATTGCAGCATATTCAGCAGGTTCTGCACACCCTGCGACAACACAAGCTATACACCAACTTAGAAAAATTCTCCTTCGTCATGGACATGGTCCATTACCTGGGATACATCGTTGATCAACATGGCGTACATGTGGATCCAGCCAAGATCCAAGTCATCCGTGACTAGCCAGCCCCAACCACACTCACCGAGATTCAAAGCTTCTTGGGCCTTGCCAATTTCTACCGCAGGTTCGTGTTGGGATTCTCCCATATTGTATGGGCCCTCAGCCAAATAACTAGGGGTGGTGGTAAGGAAAAATTTGTGTGGCGGCGGTCCCAACAATAAGTGTTCGATTATTTGAAGTAGTGCTTGTGCTCATCCCTAGTATTTTCACTCCCAGAGCTACAACAACCCTTTGAGATCGAGACAGATGCTTCCGACTATGCTGTGGGTGTTGTTCTCACTCATCACGACCACCCTGTGGCCTATCATAGTGAGACACTATCAAATGTTGTCCAAAAGTACCCTACTTATGACAAAGAAATGTACTCCATTGTGCAAGCCTGCCGCCAGTGGAGACACTATATTATTGGGAAGGAGACAGTCATCCAAACTGATCATAAGCCACTGTAGTTCATGCAAACAGAAGGAAAATTGCAAAATGTTCTCCATCAAAAGTGGTCCACATAATTGCAACAATTCCACCTCAACATAAAGTATAAAACATGAAGCACCAATCGTGTCATTGATTGCCTCAGCATATTTCCAGTCACGACACTCACCACAGTGCTAGACTCTTTCAGCCATGAGACCTCTGGATGGCCCCAACTCTACGAGACAGACCCAAACTTCACCACCACCTACAAAATGTTGGGGGCAAAAGAAGTTGTTGATAATTTCCATATTCAGGATGGGTTGTTGTGTCGTCTGGGTCATATCTTTGTTCCATCAAGAAAGAGAGAAAAGATGATCTGGGAAGCCCACTACAGTCGGGTGGTAGGACACTTTGGCGTCAAAAAGACAGTGGCGATGCTACAAAAACATTTCTACTAGACGAAACTTTGACAGGAGATCAACAAGTGTATTAGGTCCTGCACTGCCTGCATCATTGCCAAACTGACCACTAAGAAACAAGGCATGAACACCCCTCTTCCTACTCCTGACAGGCCATGGGAATCCATCTCAATGGACTACATGTCGGGCCTCCCGTCCACCAAGCGAGGAAACGACTGCGTTTTTGTGGTTGTTGATCGCTTTTCCAAGATGACGATTTTGGTTGCCTGTAAGAAGAACATCACAGCAGAGGCCACTGCCAAGATCTTCTTTGAATGAGTCTGGGTACATTTTTGAATCCCCCAAACCATTGTCTCAGATCAGGATAGTCAATTTCTCAACACATTCTAGTCGAGCCTCTGGTCACTGTTGGACACCAAGCTCACCAAATCCACAGCCTTCCACCCTCAGATAGATGGCCAAACCGAGTTCATAAATCGAATGATTGTGCATATCCTTCACATGTATAATTCATATCACCCTCGCACATGGGATGAGAGTCTTCCCTATGTCTAGCATAGCTACAACTGAGCCCTGTATAGCTCAACTGACCATAGCCCCTTTCAGGTGGGGTTGGGATTCCAACCATTGGGTCCCATAGATGTTGCACTTTCCCTTGTGGTCACCTCGACCGACTCATATCCTGCTCCAACTAAAGCTGACAAAGACAAACAGTTCATTGAGCGGATCCAGCACATCCGCCAACAGGTTTAGGATATCCTACAGAAGTCCAATGACAAGTAGAAACAACGCCATGATCAACATTGGGCACCACATAAGTTTCAGGTGGGTGACAAAGTTTGGTTGCACTTGCAGAAAGAACGCCTTATAGAACCCCATCAGAAGCTTCGCCCACTCCGTTATGGGTTGTACACCATCACCAAGGCCGTGGGGGATAATGCTTTTTAGCTCAACATTCCTCCTTTCCTTGGCCTACACCCAGTGTTCAACGTGGATCTCCTTCACCCTTATTTCCCACCATTATTGAACACCTCAAAAGTAGCAGAACAAATGACACCAACTGAGCTCAACCCCGACTGCATACAACAGGAATCCAATGATCATATTATGGACACATAGATCAAGGGCACTTGACAGCAAAGAATCCAACTTTATCGAGTCGTCAAAGCAGGGCAGCTCTTGCACCAAGGCAAGTGGCTCACCTGGGGCCAAATTCAACAGAAATTTCCTCATCTCATGGGGGACCTCAAAATAAAGGAGACCATTGTTTCCTAAGGAGGGAGGATTGATCCAAGTGGATATCGGTGGCCACCCACCTTTTCCAACTAGCTCAAAATAGTTTTCTGGCAATTTTGGAAATTTACTATTTTTAGTAGTTTTTAACTTCCAGGGCCATTTTGAGGCCCTAAATGATGTTTTTTGGGAAAAAAGGTTTGAAACATATAAGTTTTGTTGATATTGCACCTAAAATGAATCTCCTCGACGATACCTTTCCAACGGGCTATCATACGCCTAAAACGAAGATCGTATGCAAAAGTTACGACCCTGAGAAGTTGATGTACTAACTTACCCAAATAGGGCCCACATGACTTTTGGCGCTTCATCTCCTAGGGTTAGGTTTTTGGATGCCTAGGGTTTTTGACATTCCTGATTATTGTAAAAAGACCTTTAGAGCCTCATTGTAATCATCTTCTTGAGAATGAGCGCAACCGTCACATCTCTTCTCAGAGATAAGCCGCCACCATTCCAGCAAGCGTGTTTCCGCTGCGTTTTACAATTTCAGCTTATTTCGTTATTGAATAGAAAACCAGTTTTACTGTATCTCTATTATTTTGTGTTAAGAACCTGTTAATAATCTGTAGTCATTTCATTTTGCTCATAAAATCATGATCACATGGCCCCTTCTTTCTTACTAAGAGACACACATTGCAATGTAATTTTATTTTTCTTGTACCAAAGTTTCACAAACTTCTTTTCCACATTAATATTCATTGTACCAATTGTGGCCATCCAAGGATATCCAAGAATAATTTCCACATCATTCATATCTATGACACAAAAATCATAATGCAATACATATTTGTCCATGGTGAGATTCAAATCTTTAAAGATTGAAATATTGTTATCCTCAACCCGTGAGCTTTGAATATTTTTTGCAGGTACTTGCAAACTTTTAGCCAAATTCACATTTATAAAATTATGTATGCAACTAGGGTTAATAGAAATAGTAACCTTCTCTTGTTGAATGAATCCATGAACTTGTAATATAGAGTTGCCACATGTAAACAAACCCTTGGTTTTTTCTTTATCTTTACTCTTGGCATGAGACCATTGGTCTAAAAGTATTTTTTCGGGTGCTTCCTTGGAAAGTACCATCCACTAAAAATAGTCAAATGATCGCCAATATATGAGAGCATCTTCTTGGAACTCACAGTGTATATTAAATTTTTGTTAGTATATTTAGACACTTAGGATTTATTTAAGATCAACTTGGTGTGTGACATTAGGTAAAAGTGTGTTTCTTTAGTATGCATTTCTATTTAGGAAATCCGACGGTCACGATATGTTCTCGACATAGAGTGATCTAGTAGTTCATGTTCTCCTTAATCTTAACGACTAAATTTATTTTTGGCTTAGCACTCGATTGTTCCATGATCTCTATTTAAAGAGCATGGAGGGTCATCTACCGATAATCGATTGTGAGAAACTCTCTTGTAAAATCTTTATGTAAATTTATTTTTGCATTAATAAATTGCTCCAAGTAGCCACATTGTCTTGGGATGTGGATGTTTCCCCGTAGGGGTTTTACCATGTGAAAATATTGGTGTGTTGATATTTGATCTGGTTGTGTGAGTGGTTACTGAAGTTGTTCGTCCTCTGTTGGAGTACCCGTGTTTTCAAACAATTTCCACTTCTCTTTCCATACTAACTTTAGGGACTTTATATACTCTTCAATACTAGGACCATCATATTTTCTAGTAAAATACATCCTACTTGGAATAAATCTTCAACCAAAAACTAGGGTTTTATAAAAATAACTTAATTTGCAAATCACGTGGTTTTTTCAAGAAAAAACCCTGAAGAATTCCTTATTTTAAAATGTTGATAACTTCACTTCCCGGACTCTGTTTCAGATGATATTTTTTTTATTTTAAATTGGGTACTTTTATGAGAAGAATTCAAATATCCAATTTGTTTATGAAAATTCTTCTAATAAAGTTTCATAATTTAATCTAAATTGTGCCGCCTCTTTTTTTTCCTTGAAAAAATATGCAAACAAAAACATTCTTTTTTTCATTTCTTTGGCCAAAGAAAGAGATTTGATACCAATTGTTATGTTCCATAGTAGATATGAAAATATATATTAAAATAAACTCAAATCATTCACCAAAATATTGAACACAAGAATGAGACAAAACCCTTCAGGTAGTTTAATACCATATATTATTCCTTATGGAAGGAATGCACTCCTCGAGTAATGCTTACTTGTTACAATAACAATATAATTCACTATTATCACTATGGGCCTTTCAGCCCCCCTATATACACTACACAAATTCATTCCCTCTAATGTTCTTGAGTCTGTACTAAGGCTTAAAGCACAGTGTCAAGGCATCCGAAAGTATGTAAAAGGTGAATACAAAGATAAAGTCACCTTCGGCATGAGAAACTAGAGCAGATTTCTATGTTCTCGTCATCTAGCTTCCAACTGCTCTTGAGCAGTTATATCACGCTCAATGGATGCCCATGAAAGTTCTAATTCCTCCCGGGTGTTAGCAGTTTTAAGGATTGTATTGAAAAGATTTAAAGCAATATGATTTTGATTAGAGAGTCCGGGTTGGATATTAGGTTGAGTAGCTGCAGGGACAGTCATTGAGAAACATTACCAGTAAGGAATGATTTAAAGAGAGATTTTAACGCTGTTTCAATTTGGTCTTCAGAAAGAGAAATTTTAACTTTAAGAATAAAATAGAAAAGAAAACAGAAAGCCATTTCCCGTAACAGTATTGTTTTTAATAAAAAGACAAGTATGAAAGAAAAACATTAAGCTGCAAATACGTAAAGTTCCTATAATAGAAAACTCACACATACACAGAAGAAGATATTAGTATAGAAATAACCAATACAGTGTAAATGAATTATATAATTCTGTAAATGCAAATTGGTCTTACACCCGCTGATAGCTGGTGCAGAGGAAACACAATAACCAATTACAGAAAGGTGAAATTCCTTCGCTATAGTGGTGGTCGTACTAAAGTATAGCGTTACACATCGATTATGAGAAGTAGAGAAAAATGAAATATGAAACATAAAGAAAACAAACTTGTAATACAGTCGAGACGGGATCGAGAATCTTCAAATTTTTCTTGTATTAACTTCTTAATGCCAAAACTCAATTTACAAATCAGTACCAAAAAATCCAGCCTTTTGGTCTTCTTTTTGTGATCTATTTATACAAATTTTGCCTCTCGGTTTTTAGAAGAGTGAAATCACTCCATCTGTCCTAATCCATTTTCAAAAAAGTGCCAGATGCCTGTCTTTGCTTAGATTCAATGCATATGATACATTTGTCCATAAAATGGAATACAAGCTGTGAAGGTTCCGCTTAACAGCTGGGAGGAGCGAAATTACTCCATTTCTCCTACTCCCTTTTCAAGAAGCGCCAGGTGCTTTTCCTCGCATGGATTCAGTGTACATGATACATTTGTCCATAAATTGGGACACAAGCTGTGAAGGCTCGGCTTGACAACTGGCTTCGGAAAAATAGCACTCTCGAGCGAACTGTGGAAGCTTATCATCTATTTGTACATCGACAAGTTCAAGGGCGTTGAGTTGTGCACTAGGTTGAATCAAATGTTCGTAGATTTGAACTGGGTCTACCCTGTCCATCTTAGATATTTCCGCTGAATTTCTCTCATTCTTCTCCTTCATGTCAAGAGAAATTCGATCTATATTCATCTGCCTTAGCGCCTCTGTGTCATCTCCAATCTCCATCCCTAACAGCTCACCATTTATGGCATTGAAGGCCTCTTCTAATGAATTTGTCACTTTTTGAGCCTGCTCCTTGCTTAAAGTAATATCATGTTCCCAATTCTTTAACAAGATATTACCCCTGGTTTGTTCGACAATGGTGAGCCCAAGAGACCCTGCTGAAAACCTATTGTTGGTAGCGATCACCGCTTCTTGGAAAGCAATCCGAGCAGCTTCTGCATTTCTTTCTTTGTCAATAAGATTCTCAGAGATCCGATGCATTAACAAGCAGTCTTCTCGAATCTCTCCTACTTTGTTTAGCAGACTCTGTTGAGCAGAGGAGATCCTGCTCCGAATATCGGTTGCTCAGAATTTAACAATCTCTATGTCGATCACCTTGCTTTCTGCGACCTCTAACTGAGCCTGCAGCTGTGTGATCATATCCCTCCGCTGACCAGCCTGCACCCGACCATCTCGAATCACTGAATTTGCTTGTTCCATCTTGGTTTTGAGGACTTCAATTTCATTCTTATCGACCAATTGGGCCAGCTCTATTGCTCCACTCGCTTGACTCTTAGCATCTTCCGCAGCCAAAGCTACTAGGGCTTCAAGAGTCTTGATCAGTTGATTCTTCCTCTTGAGATGATTTTTCAACATCGTAACCGAGAATTGGTTCACTGACGCATATGCTCCTAGCGTCTCTGCTATCTCTGTGGCGAATTCATCACTCTTCTTGTTTTTTCCATCTGTCATTACTTTGAATTTTTTAACAGTGGACTCTCCCTCTTGAAAAAATTCCCGCTTTACTATAGCTTTTCTCTTTCTGTCAAAAAATAATTCATTAGGGGGAATTTCCTCTGCCCTTATAGGTCTTAGTTCTTCGCCAAATATCCATCCCTTGCTAACATCTCCCTGTGCCAACTGCAAGGGTGTGACAGAGGTGATGGGTTGTCCGATCTGTTTCGCCGCCTTTCCTGGTGTGACGAGTGAGTCCTGCTCTTTCGAAGGATTGGAGGTCTTCGTCTTTGTCCCTGTCTCTGGATTCTGAGTTTCAGGCGGGTCAGTTGTCCCTTTTTCTATTTCGGGATTCTTTTCCTTCTCGGGACTCTTCTCCTGTTTTGGACTCTTCTCCTGTTCAGGATTCTTCTCCTGTTCAGGATTCTTCTCCTGCTCCCTTTCCTGACGTTTTTCGAGATTAGAAATTTTCCCCTCAGAACTTTAGGCCTCCTTTTCTTTATCCTTGGAAAGTCCCAAACCTCCCAGCACGACGGGGAGGCATCTTTTCCTATGCTCCTAAAATTTTAAAAGAGAATCCCTGTCTTCGGGTGCTATAGATCTGATTCGAAATTGTACTTCCGCATAGGACCTCGCCCCTCAGAAAACATCATCTGAAGGTGAACACTCGTGTTCAAACCTCTTTAATCCACAATTTCCCAAATGGGTGCTTACAATTCTCTGAGGATCATGCTTTTTGTACTCAATAGAGACTAGGCTCAAGTCTTCTAAGGTTGCAGCCTCAGCCTTAGCATGTCCGAAATCTAATAAGGAATAGGAATTAAGCCGAACAGGGAAAAATGACCATACCTTCTTTGATGACACTTTGAGCTCTTTACTCACACCACGAATCACTATTTGTCGAGCAATCTCACGACAGGCCAGCTTGTCGGGGATGAACAGCGGTAGTGCCAGAGGAGGAACAGCAGCTCCGAAAACTCTAAAATATGAGAATTCTTCTTCTACGTACCAATCTGCGATACTGCTCAGATTCCCAGCAATGCTATCCGAGATGCGGGGTGGCGAAAGACCAAAAATGGCGATGTGCAGGGGCACCATCACCCAGTTGAAAATCTCATAAATAAACTTATTTGCATTATTTTCCCACAGCTTGTCGTGGTACTCATGCACAGTTTTTCCTTGGGTTGGATTCCAAGCCCAATTCATCAAAGGAAAAGGTGTCATGGAGCATATTGCATCCATGATATACACAGACATGAAGAATCTGGATGGTCTCCTGGCTACTTTTTTCTCCCGGTACTCTGTGACCCTGTTGAACAAATTGTCAGAGAGCATCTTCGCCCAATTAAATGAGCAACCTTCTGCTGCCCGAAAGATGAGAGGTACCCACTGGATGTAAAAATGCGCGGTATCCTCACTTCCGAAAAGTCGGCACGTCATCATCACCACATACATATACTTTGGCTCTAGCGAAGAAATTGAATACACACCCTTGTCATTCGCTCTAAATGTCGCGGAGCGCGAAACCCAATCTTTTATCAAACCAGGCATGGTTTTATCATATTCTTCGCACTCCTTCTTTTTGAATTCCTCCAGGAATTCATTGCCATATATATATTCAGAAGTCGCTGGTAGCTTATACATAGATTGGATATGCTCTGGTCTGAAAGTCTCGACTGTGGTCCGTCGGTCATTCATGATAGTTATGGTGGGTAGGTCAACGTGATCCAAATCCCATCGGATCATGTCATAGTATGGGAGCAATCGAGGTCTGGTTGCAACCAGGTGCATTCCCGACTAAACAATTGTCTTGTACTTAGTGTTTAGGTCGTCTTTTACAATATCATTGTCATCGTCATCTGAGTCTGAATAGTTTACCAACTCAGATTGTAGAATGTCTGAAATAAACAACCAGGTGGGTACTGAGCCGCCAGTCTGAGGTGAAGTATCTGAGACGTTTTCTGGACCCTACGCTGCAACCTCGACATTCGCTTTCGCTGCTCTCCTTGGAGCCATGGCTGACGCTTGATTTTTCGCTCTTCTGCAATAGACCTGTGTATACATGCGGAAATAAGTTCCCTCAGAGAAAGGTGAGCTCTGTGCGCTTATGAGAAATGTTTAAAAAGAATGAAACTCTCGTATATATTCGAAAATCCTATACCTTTGAAATAAGTCTGTCAAATCGCAAATAAAACCAAATTTATTGTATAAATCTGATCTTATTTATTTGTGGATTTACCCTAATTTTTCATTAATGTCATCAATGTTCGGCGGCTTGACAGGCAGTCAAGTTATGGAGAGTGAGTAGCTACCTCGTGAAGTGCGCAAACCTCGATGTGCGGGACATATCTCGTTTTAATTTTTTAAAAATTCAAATCTTAGGGACTTAAATCATTCTCTCGCCTTTCGCAACATCGTGAATTTCCCTTTAACAATTTGACTTTTCAACTCGCGAGACTGCGAGTGCCGATTTTAGCTTAATTAACAGTAACTGTGAATTTGGCGCATCCTTAATTATATAATCAATTTATTCGCCATATCATGACTCGGAGATTTGAAGACAGATTTTTGGGAGAATGATATGCCGAGTCGCGATATCGCGATGTGGCGATAATTAAGGCTCAAATTATGGGAAGAAAATCTTAGATTAGGCTACTAATTAATCTTGCTATAATCATGTCGTAACCTCTTGAGTCGGGGTTTTAGGAGTTTTAAATTTATGAAAGAAAGTGCTGAGTGGCGAGGTGCCGAAAACCAAATCCAACCATGGTTAGTTTTTTACCTTTAATTTATGACCAAGGTTATTACAAGGTTATCGTGTTCTCGGCTATCGGGGCTGTAAGAAGAAAAACTTGGTTTTGACACATGCCGACGCGTGAAACCCCGACGACAACTAATCACGGGTTAAATGTTTTACCCTAGTTAATGCCTTTGGGCAAAAAATAAAAAAACGAGTTTGCAGCTTCGCGACTCGGAACTTGTGAATTCAAAAATTAAAGTATCTGACTTGCGAGATCCCGAAACAAAACAGAAGAGTGAACATATTTGCGAGAATGGACCTGTTTTGGATGTAGAAAAATCATTTTTGTTCAGGCGACAAGATTTCAGAGTTTTTGAGATATCCGAAGAAAAAAGAAAGTCAATCATTAGATTTCACGTTTTAAAAATTCAAAATTCTTTGGAAGGTAAAAAACCAGGGCGGCTCCAACATAGGCTCCAACTAGGGATCCCGCTTCCTTGTGAGGCGGGAAGAACAGTAGACCAAGTGCCAAAATTGGGTAAATGGAGTCATAGGCTAATATCAATAGAAAAATCAAGGAAAGAGATAGAAGGGGAGGGAAATTTCGCTTGGAACCCCAGAAATTTTTTTCGAACTCAGATACTCTTTCTAAACACAGCTGAAGTCACTTTCGCAATTCTCCCTTTCTCACTACTAAGTTTGGGGAACACTTTAAGACAGTCGTAATGCTCCTAGGATTTTCAACAGGTCTTGTGATTCTTAGCTTGCATCAAAAGAATGATATTATATAATCTAAAATAGGGAAGTCCCGTCGGAATTTGGGGAAATGATAAGGTTTTCAGAAAGCGTTGATTACCAGAGTAGATTGATGTTTTACGTATAACAGCCTTACAGATCTCTCAGACATTGCTTCACTACCAACGAGCCTGTTCAGTACCCCGGTGAAGTTGTCTGACCCTTTTTCACTGAATTTCTTTTCACCACTTCGGAAAATATTTATGTGTTTAAACGCTAAGACGAGGGCAATCATTTTTGAATTTCCTTTCATCGTCTTAATGGACTAGGTGGGGGCAATCATTTCTGAATTTCCTTTCACCACCTGTCTCAGTATTTACTTTTAAAACACGAAGATGGGAGCAATCAGTTTATATCAGGGCTGAGATCTGTGTAATATTTTTTATCAAAGGTCTGTCAACTTATTTTGATTACTCGGTATCAACCTTCCTTTGACCCTCACAAGACCTTTAGTTCTTAGGGAGACAAGGGAGAAAAATAAAATTTTAAGGAACATCATGTTCAAGCAAGCTTTGATTTTTCGGATGCTATTGAAAAACCTAGGAAAGTTAGGATCGCTATAAACGTTCCTTAGCTTAGCAGAGGATCAAGTAGTTGTGAAGATCAGCTTTCTTATTAAGATCTGCTTCAGAATCCCTGAGGTTTGAAACGAAAAATCTTTATCCCTTCCCAAAGGTTTGGGAAGATAGTGACTCACTAAAAGTTAGGCACAAAATATAGACAGAAAACAAGGCAGCCATTAAATGGTTTAATATAAAAATGGTCACAACAGTTCTGGACTAGTTTTCGAATGCATTTGAGAACAAAAATTATGACTAACCACTGTTGGTTTAACATATTCATTCAAATCTAGTTTGAAGATCAAAGCCAAAAATAATCCTGTTATCTTAACCTTTTACATTGCAATTTGAATAATATTACCTCAGATTGCTTAAACAACCTTTCATGACCTATGTATCGAGAAAAATCACCTCTGTCTTTTCAATTTCCTCGTGGACTATGAATTATCTTATGTATCACCTGATTTATGTTGTTCTATTATCCACACCGGCCTGTACATTATTTTTTCTGTTAGCTTCGTCTGAGGCTGGAATCCTGCAAAAACGAAAAAATCTAATTTGAAAATGTGTTGAAAATTTAAGAACGAAAACCAAAAATTGAAAATAAATGTTTGAACAAAAACATAAATATGTACAAAAACTCATAATAAACTTTATTTATTTACAAATATATATATAATTTTTTATTTTTTATTTTATTTTCTTTTCTATCCGACGATTGTCACGTCATGTAGTGCTTTAGATATCGCCCGTTGACAGGGGCGTTGAGAACTTCTCCATCAATATTTTCCAGAAGAAAGGAATTCTTTCCTTCTGGAGCCGAGACCCTGAATGGTCCATACCAAAGGTGGTCAAATTTTCCATGTTTCGCGGCTTCTTCCCTTCTCGCATCCCATCTTAACACCAATTCACCTAGGAGGAACTCTCTGTCCTTTGCCTTGAGATCAAACAATGCTTTCATATCGTCTTGGTACTTCTGCATTTTCTCATCAACCTCCACTCTGAGCTGTTGAACCTCAATCAGTTGGTTAATTCTTCTGGTTACATGATTGGGCTCTTCGTTTTGATCCTGCCATAATTTCATCACTGGCAATGCTAAGTTTATAGGCAGAACCGCCTCGGTCCCATATACCATCTGAAATGGCGAAATGCAGATAGACCTTTTAGTGCTGATGCAGTTTTCCCACAATGTGTGCTTCAAATATACATGCTAGGACCTCTTGTTTTCGTTCAGTACCTTTTTTATTATGTTTACCAGGCTCTTATTAGATGATTCAACCAACCCATTTCCTTGAGGGTAATAAGCAGTGGAATGGTCGATAACGATACTGTACTTTTGGCAGAAGTCGATCATAGCCATGGACTTGAAAGCCTGGGCGTTGTCGGTAACAATCTTTCGGGGACACCCGAATCTTGACAAGATGTTATCTTCCAAGAAGTCGATCACCACTAAGTCTGTTGCCCTTTTGGTTGGAATTGCTTCCACCCACTTGGTAAAATAATATGTGGCCGTTAAGATCCACTTATGCTGAGCACTAGAATGGGGATTAATTTCTCCTATGAATTCTAATCCCCATTGTTGAAATGGGGCTTCAGTTTTGACTGGAACGAGTGGTAGTGCGGGGAGTTTTTGCTTACCAGCGAATATTTGACACGAGTAACAGGCACGTACTTTAGCGTTAACGTCCGAAAATAGTTTCGGCCAATAGTATCCGGCCCTCAGGATCTTGTAGGTTGTAGCTCTCCATGCGTGGTGTCCCCCGCAGATTCCTTCATGAAACTCTTCTAGAACTCGTGGATTTTCCGACTCAACTAGACAGACCAGTAAAAACCCGAGTGGATCCTTCCAGTATAGTTGATTTTCAGAAATGCAATATTTTACAACATGGAGTTTTAAAGTTCTGTATTTGGCTGGTGTTAGTCCATCTGGACATTTCAGGTTTAACAAGTAGAAGACTATATCTTTATACCAGCCTGATGATATGAATTTTTCTTCAACCTTGCTTGGATATGTCTGGTCATCCGGCTCTTGTAAACGTGTGTCTCCATCTTCCCCTTGTAGGCAATTGATGTCAAGAGCTCTAAGGTTTGACTCAGCCAAGAGTTTGGCCAGACCCTTTCCTTTTATCAATTTAGTTGGCTTGATTTCCAGATCAAATTCTTGTATTTTGGCGAGCCAGTGCCCTCGTTTTCCATCACTATCTGGCTGTACCAATATATCCTTCACAGCACTGGTTGGTACGTACGCGATAATTTTTGAATGCAGAACGTAAGTTCTGAATGCTTTTAGCGCTTTCACCATTGTGTACGCCTGTTTTTCTATTATATCATATTTTAGCTCGGCGTCTCTAAGGCTCTTGCTAAAAAACGCGATCGGGCGTTCAAAGCCTTCATCATCTTTTTGCAGCAATACGGCGGCGATAGTATGTTCAGAAGCGAATGAGAAGATGAGGAAATCTCTCAAATAATCTGGGCTTGTTAACACAGGTGCCTTGCTGATGACTTTTTAATACGCTCAAACGACGCCTTAGCTTCGGTCGTCCAATTTACTCTGCTATCTTTCTTCAGCATTCCTGTGATCAATTTGACAATCTCAGCAAAATTTGGTATAAACCTTCGTAAAAAAATTTAGTGTTCCTAAGAAAGATTGAATTTCTTTAACGTTTCTAGGAATACTGATAGTTTGTATCACTTCAACCCTCTTAGGATCAATCTTGATCCCATCTTTAAATACGATATGCCCCAGAAGCTTACCTTCCTGCATAGCGAAATGTGATTTCTTTGGGTTCAAAGATAGGCCATACCTGTGGCATTTTTCGAAAGTCTGTTTTAAATGGATCAAATGTTCTTCATCGGTTTTAGAGAAAACCGTCAAATCATCAAAGTAGATCACTATGAACTTGTCTCTTTCTCCGACGAAAGCGATGTCCATAGCGCGCTGGAAGGTAGCCCCTGCATTCATCAAACCGAAAGGCATTTTGTCATACATGAATGTTCCCCATGGTGTGGTGAAAGCGGTTTTTTCTCTGTCTTGCTCGTTCATGGCGATTTGGTTATACCCAGAAAACCCATCTATCATAGACATTCGATTTGCTCCAACTACCCTTTCTAGGACGTGGTCCATTTTAGGAAGTGGATAGTTATCCTTAAGAGAGGACCTGTTCAAGTTCCGGAAATCCACACACAATCTGATTTCTCCGTTCTTTTTTCTGACAGGGACCAAATTTCCCACCCAGTCTGAGTACATTAGAGGTACAATTATTTTCGCATCTAAGAGCTTCTTACTATAAATTCAGCGTCACCATAAACTTCCAAGTTTTTTATATTTAACTTCTTTGCAGCCTCTAAACCTAAGATTAATGCTTCATACTCGCATACGTTGTTGGTGTAATCTATGTCCCACTGCAAGTGATATGAGAAAGGAACGGTAAACTTACCTTCAGATGCTATCAAAAGTATGGCAGCACCAGCTCCTTCAGAAGATGAAGCGCCATCGAAGTACATTTTCCAGATACCACTTTTGCATAGATCTTTAGTCAAGGGGCTAATCTCTTCTTGCTTCATATCAAGTTCTTCTGGACATCCATCTAAA
Source organism: Picea engelmannii (assembly GCA_009831015.1). Lineage (NCBI taxonomy): Eukaryota > Viridiplantae > Streptophyta > Pinopsida > Pinales > Pinaceae > Picea > Picea engelmannii. The sequence continues at coordinate 36,598 of ML825460.1, read as the reverse complement.
CCATCATCGAAAGACAATATGCAATTCCCCAGATCTTGGTCCGCAACGTAAATGGGAAAGTTATTTGGGTTCTGAGGATCACTGACAATATACGCTAATCTTGTTTCTCGGTACAAACAGGTAAACTAACCACTGAAAATTGGGATTGTGGCATATGACATGTCCAATTGTAGAGAACCCCCCAACTTGGCTCCCCATGATCTGGATAACAACATATCATATTTGGGGGGAATATCTGCAATAACCACATCCATCAGGATACTCTTGACCGGGACCTGAGCTAGGGTAACTACCAGATCTTTTATCATTCCCATGCATTTAACCTTTCTTGAATCAAACGAGTATAGGTCTCCGTAGGGTCTAGTGATCTGGAGCCCCAGCTTCTCCATTATAGTTTTGGGCATAACATTATGTGAAGCCCTGGAGTCTAACATGCAGTTATGCAGTAACTGGTCATGTATATTCAGGGTGATATAGAAAGGAGCGACGTTGTCTTTGAATCCCTCAAAATGAAGACCAAAGGTGATGTTAGGTCTGTCATCTTCTAGGTTGATAACGTTGGAGTGACTTTCTGGCTCGTAAACACCCATCACTTTGGCAATTTGCTTCCGATAAGTGGGGTTTTTTTCTAATTCTACCAAAGGAATCGGTATTTTAATTTTATTTAATTCATTTTCAAAATTGTAAGATGTATTGGCCTTGTCCGTTTCTTTGGTTAAGACTTCTGGGCTTTTTTCTTCCGACTTGTTTGTCTGGATCACTTTATCACTCATGACCTTAGTCGCAGATGTAACTTTATCTATCGGCCCTGTTCCCTTTGTTTGGGTTTCAGCTTTTTTTACTTCAGACTCTTGAGTCTTTGTTATCTTGACTTTATTGCTGGGTAACAATGTCTCTTCCAAAGGAGGTTCATGAGGTTGACCCCTTCGCATGATTTTCTTAGGTTGGTCAGTTGAGGTGGGTTTATTTTTAGATCTCAGATTGTATCTGGGTTGAAAATCAGCCGCTATCATTTCTGTTTCTGGTTGAGATACACAGAGGTCAGTATGATCACCTTCTTCTTCTTCATTAGATGGTTGAGGAGTATTTAAGGATTTCTCATAGTCTTCCCTAGTCATAAATGGATGCAAACACTCATCACCGAAACATGCAACTTCATCTTCTAAATCTCTGAAATCTTGGAGGTCACTTACTCCTATAAAATTTTCATTTTTTAGTGGAGCTTGTATTTTTTGATCTTCATTCTTTATTTGCCTCTGTTGATTTTGGGGATTTGGGTTTCTCCTGAAGTCCCTTTTGTTAGAAGAATCAGCTTTAGCCTGATCCAACTCCATCCTAGAGATTTTTTTAGACAGCTCTTTAATTATTCGGGCCATATCATCCACTTTGTCGTCAGTGTATCTATTTGACCCGGAAGGACCTGCTGGTTCCCTATAGCGTCTATTATCACGGTTGGTTGTTTCTACTTTAGTCTTCAACTTACCTGAAGCCATCATATTAGATTCTATTTTGACAGCGTCGTCTTGCATTCTATTCAATGTGTCTCCTCTTCTTTTTCGCAAAAGCAATGCAAAATCAGGTTCAAAAGCTCCCACAAAGGTTACTTTGTCTGAGGGTTCGGAAGGTTTAACAGTGGCTGGAATTTTATTATAAAGTTTGTTAAATCTCAGAATAAATTCCATAACGGTTTATGATTTCTTTTTCTTCAGGGACCCAAATTCGGTAAGGTAATACAAGTGATCTTTTCGCTCTCCCCATTGTCTAAGGAATGCATCTTCCAAGGTGTCATATGTCCGAATAGAAGCTGCAGAAAGACTCCGAAACCAAGTTCGGACTTGTCCTTCGAAGGTCTGGACAAGTAGTCTCGAATAGACATCCTCATGCTCAATACCACAGATGTCTGCGAACTGGTCAAAAAAGTTTATATGCTCGGCTGCGGTTAGATCTCCCTCCCTAGTGAACTTAGGAAGATTTTTAATGTAGTTGTCAGGTAAATCATGGAGGGGAACTGGTAAAACTAGGGGAGCATATCTTACTGCTACTTTCGCAAATACTCCGGGAGGAGGGACATTATGATGTCCTCCACCTCCTCCTCCGACGCCTGCCATCGACTTGGGAGTAGGAAAAGAGGGTGTAACACACTTTTTGGAATCAGGTGAAATTGGGAAGTTCTACTGAAGAAAGGCTAGTATGTCAACCGATAACGATCTTTCTAAAGGACCTTTACCCTTGTTTATAGATGGGAAAGTCAGATGTGGCTCACGCCTAAATTCTGAGTAATTTGTTTCCAGATCTTTGGTATCAGACAGAGGGTTGTAGGAAGTAAGAGGTTCTGAAGGACATTTAGTCTTTACAAGTGGGTTTTTCGGTTTATTAACTGAAGTGATTGTCTCAAGCGAGCCTCTCGCTCTTAAAAAAATTTCAGGATTATTAAAAGGCGTAATCAGCTTGCCATCCGGGTTCTGTCTGGTATGCCTTCTACCAGACGCTAGTTTGTATTTTAGTGGAGTCGCCAAGTGAAAGATTTAAAGAAGCCTTAAAACGGTGTGCACTCTGTGTTCATTATCAAAGAGTAACACTATCAACAAAATAGTTTGTTGTTTTCCCAGGGAAAAGATTTCGTAACTTCGCTCCCCGGCAATGGCGCCAGAAAGTGTTGTTCCTGAGTTTGTACTAAGGCTTAAAGCACAGTGTCAAGGCATCCGAAAGTATGTAAAAGGTGAATACGAAGATAAAGTCACCTTCGGCATGAGAAACTAGAGCAGATTTCTACATTCTTGTCGTCTAGCTTCCAACTGCTCTTGAGCAGTTATATCACGCTCAATGGCTGCCCATGAAAGTTCTAATTCCTCCCGGGTGTTAGCAGTTTTAAGGATTGTATCAAAAAGATTTAAAGTGATATGATTTTGATTAGAGAGTCTGGGTTGGATATTAGGTTGAGTAGCTGTAGGGACAGTCATTGAGAAACATCACCAATAAGGAATGATTTAAAGAGAGATTTTAACGCTGTTTCAATTTGGTCTTCAGAAAGAGAAATTTTAACTTTAAGAATAAAATAGAAAAGAAAACAGAAGGCCCTTTCCCGTAACAATATTGTTTTTAATAAAAAGACAAGTATGAAAGAAAAACATTAAGCTGCAGATACGTAAAGTACCTGTAATAGAAAACTCACACATACAAAGAAGAAGATATTAGTATAGAAATAACCGATACAGTGTAAATGAGTTATATAATTCTGTAAATACAAATTGGTCTTACACCCGCTGATAGCTGGTGCAGAGGAAACACAATAACCAATTACAGAAAGGTGAAATTCCTTCGCTATGGTAGTGGTCGTACTAAAGTATAGCGTTACACATCGATTATGAGAAGTAGAGAAAAATGAAATATGAAACATAAAGAAAACAAACTTGTAATACAGTCGAGACGGGATCGAGAATCTTCAAATTTTGCTTGTATTAACTTCTTAATGCCAAAACTCAATTTACAAATCAGTACCAAAAAATCCAGCCTTTTGGTCTTCCTTTTGTGATCTATTTATACAAATTCTGCCTCTCGGTTTTATAAGAGTGAAATCACTCCATCTGTCCTAATCCATTTTCAAAAAAGTGTCAGGTGCCTGTCTTTGCTTAGATTCAATGCATATGATACATTTGTCCATAAAATGGAATACAAGCTGTGAAGGTTCCGCTTAACAGCTGGGAGGAGCGAAATTACTCCATTTCTCCTACTCCCTTTTCAAGAAGCGCCAGGTGCTTGTCCTCGCATGGATTCAGTGTACATGATACATTTGTCCACAAACTGGGACACAAGCTGTGAAGGCTCAGCTTGACAACTGGCTTCGGCAAAATAGCACTCTCGGGCCAACTGTGGAAGCTTATCATCTATTTGTACATCGACGAGTTCAAGGGCGCCGAGTTGTGCACTAGGTTGAATCAAATGTTCATAGATTTGAACCGGGTCTACCCTGTCCATCTTAGAGATTTCCTCTGAATTTCTCTCATTCTTCTCCTTCATGTCGAGAGAAATTTGATCTATATTCATCTGCCTTAGTGCCTCTATGTTATCTCCAATCTCCATCCCTAACAGCTCACCATTTATGGCATTGAAGGCCTCTTCTAACAAATTTGTCACTTTTTGAGCCTGCTCCTTGCTTAAAGTAATATCATGTTCCCAATTCTTTAACAAGATATTACCCCTAGTTTGTTCGGCAATGGTGAGCCCGGGAGACCCTGCTGAAAACCTATTGTTGGTAGCGATCACCGCTTCTTGGAAAGCAATCCGAGCAGCTTCTGCGTTTCTTTCTTTGTCAATCAGATTCTCAGAGATCCGATGCATTAACAAGCAGTCTTCTCGAATCTCTCCTACTTTGTTTAGCAGACTCTGTTGAGCAGAGGAGATCCTGCTCCGAATATCGGTTGCTCGGGATTTAACAATCTCGATGTCAATCTCCTTGCTTTCTGCGACCTCTAACTGAGCCTGCAGCTGTGTGATCATATCCCTCTGCTGACCAGCCTGCACCCGACCATCTCGAATCATTGAATTTTCTTGTTCCAGCTCGGTTTTGAGGACTTCGATTTCTTTCTTATCGGCCAATTGGGCCAGCTCTATTGCTCCACTCGCTTGACTCTTAGCGTCTTCCGCAGCCGAAACTACTCGGGCTTCAAGAGTCTTGATTAGTCGATTCTTCCTCTTGAGCTGATTTTTCAACATCGCAACCGAGAATTGGTTTGTTGACGCATACGCTCCTAGCGTCCCTGCTATCTCTGTGGCGAATTCATCACTCTTATTGTTTTTTCCATTTGTCATTACTTTGAATTTTTTAACAGTGGACTCTCCCTCTTGATAAAATTCCCGCTTTACTACAGCTTTTCTCTTTCTGTCAAAAAAGAATTCATTAGGGGGAAGTTCATCTGCTATTATAGGTCTTAGTTCTTCGCCAAATATCCATCCCTCGCTAACGTCTCCCTGTGCCGACTGCAAGGGTGTGACAGAGGTGATGGATTGTCCGATCTGTTTCGCCGCCTTTCCTGGTGTAACGAGTGAGTCCTGCTCTTTCGAAGGATCGGAGGTCTTCGTCTCTGTCCCTGTCTCTGGATTCTGAGTTTCAGGCGGGTCAGTGTTTTTCACTTCCATCTCTGGACCATGTTCCTTGGGAGGGTCAGTTGTCCCTTTTTCTATTTCGGGATTCTTTTCCTGCTCGAGACTCTTCTCCTATTCGGGATTCTTCTCCTGTTCAGGATTCTTCTCCTGTTCAGGATTCTTCTCCTGTTCAGGATTCTTCTCCTGCTCCCTTTCCTGACATTTTTCGGGATTAGAAGTTTGCCCCTCAGAACTTCTGGCCTCCTTTTCTTTATCCTTGGAAAGTCCCAAACCTCCCAGCACGACGGGGAGGCATCTTTTCCTATGTTCCTGAAATTTTAAAATAGAATCCCTGTCTTCGGGTGCCAGAGATCTGATTCGGAATTGTACTTCCGCATAGGACCTCGCCCCTCGGAAAACATCATCCGAAGGTGAACACTCGTGTTCAAACCTCTTTAATCCACAATTTTCCAAATGGGTGCTTACAATTGTCTGAGGATCATGCTTTTTGTACTCAATAGAGACTAGGCTCAAGTCTTCTAAGGTTGCAGCCTCAGCCTTAGCATGTCCGAAATCTAATAAGGAATAGGAATCAAGCTGAACAGGGAAAAACGGCCATACCTTCTTTGATGACGCTTTGAGCTATTTACTCACACCGCCAATCACTGTTTGTCGAGCAATCTCACAACAGGCCAGCTTGTCGGGGATGAACAATGGTAGCGCCAGAGGAGGAACAGCAGCTCCGAAAACTCTAAAATATGAGAATTCTTCTTCTACGTACCAATCCGTGATACTGCTCAGATTCGCAGCAATGCTATCCGAGATGCGGGGTGGCGAAAGACGAAAAATGGCGATGTGCAGGGGCACCATCACCCAGTTGAAAATCTCATAAATAAACTTATTTGCATTATTTTCCCACAGCTTGTCGTGGTACTCATGCATAGTTTTTCCTTGGGTTGGATTCCAAGCTGAATTCATCAAAGGAAAAGGTGTCATGGAGCATATTGCGTCCATGATATACGCGAACATGAAGAATCTTCGCCCAATTAAATGAGCAACCTTCTGCTACCCGAAAGATGAGAGGTACCCACTGGATGTAAAAATGTGTGGTATCCTCACTTCCGAAAAGTCGGCACGTCATCATTGCCACATACATATACTGTGTCTCCAGCGAAGAAATTGAATACACGCCCTTGTCATTTGCTCTGAATGTCGCGGAGCGCGAAACCCAATCTTTTATCACACCAGGCATGGTTTTATCATATTCTTCGCACTCCTTCTTTTTGAATTCCTCCAGGAATTCATTGCCATATATATATATTCAGAAGTCGTTGGTACCTTATACATAGATTGGATATGCTCTGGTCTGAAAGTCCCGACCGTTGTCCGTCGGTCATTCATGATAGTTCTGGTGGGTAGGTCAACGTGATCCAAAGCCCATCGGATCATGTCATAGTATGGGAGCAACCGAGGTCTGGTTGCAACCAGGTGCATTCCCGACTGAACAATTGTCTTGTATTTAGTGTTCAGGTCGTCTTTTACAATATCATTGTCATCGTCATCTGAGTCTGAATAGTTTACCAACTCGGATTGCAGAATGTCTGAAATAAACGACCAGGTGGGTACTGAGCCGCCAGTCCGAGGCGAAGTATCTGAGACGTTGTCTGGACCCTGCGCTGCAACCTCGACATTCGCTTTCGCTGCTCTCCTTGGAGCCATGGCTGACGCTTGCTTTTTTTCTCTTCTGTAATAGACCTGTGTATACATGCGGAAATAAGTTCCCTCGGAGAAAGGTGAGCTATGTGCGCTTATGAGAAATGTTTAAAAAGAATGAAACTCTCATATATATTCGAAAATCCTGTATCTTTGAAATAAGTCTGTCAAATCGCAAATAAAACCAAATTTATTGTATAAATCTGATCTTATTTATTCATGGATTTACCCTAATTCTTCATTAATGTCATCAATGTTCGGCGGCTTAACAGGCAGTCGGGTTATGGAGAGTGAGTAGCTACCTCGTGAAGTGTGCAAACCTCGATGTGCGGGACGTATCTCGTTTTAATTTTTAAAAAATTCAAATCTTAAGGACTTAAATCATTCTCTCGCCTTTCGCAGCATCGTGAATTTCCCTTTAACAATTTGACTTTTCAACTCGCGAGACTGCGAATGCCGATTTTAGCTTAATTAACAGTAACCGTGAATTTGGCGCATCCTTAATTATATAATCAATTTATTTGCCATATCGTGACTCGGAGATTTGAAGACAGATTTTTGGGAGAATGATATGTCGAGTCGCGATATCGCGATGTGGCGATAATTAAGGCTCAAATTATGGGAAGAAAATCTTAGATTAGGCTACTAATTAATCTTGCTATAATCATGTCGTAACCTCGTGAGTCGGGGTTTTAGGAGTTTTAACTTTATGAAAGAAAGTGCCGAGTGGCGAGGTGCCGAGAACCAAATCCAACCATGGTTAGTTTTTTACCTTTAATTTCTGACCAAGGTTATTACAAGGTTATCGTGTTCTCGGCTATCGGGGTTGTAAGAACAAAAACTTGGTTTTGACGCATGCCGAGGCGCAAAACCCCGACGACAACTAATCACGGGTTAAAGGTTTTACCCTAGTTAATGCCTTTGGGAAAAAATAAAAAAACGAGTTTGCAGATTCGCGACTCGGGACTTGTGAATTCAAAAATTAAAGTGTCTAACTTGCGAGATCCCGAAACAAAACAGAAGAGCGAACATATTTGCGAGAATGGACCTGTTTTGGAAGTAGAAAAATCATTTATGTTCAGGCGACAAGATTTCAAACTTTTTGAGATATCCGAAGAAAAAAGAAAGTCAATCATTAGATTTCACGTTTTAAAAATTGAAAATTCTTTGGAAGGTTAAAAACCAGGGCGGCTCCAACACCCTCTTTTGATGAAATTTTCAATTTCTATTCCATTGGAGTAGAAAGAAGATTACACCCATCCATGCAAACCTTGTTAAACAATTCTCAAATGTACTTCTTCTGGTAGATGAATTTGTACTTTGGATTTTGAATCACCTCAATTCCCAAATAGTAGTGAATATGTCTCAAATTTGTCATCTCAAATCCTTTCTTCAACTCTTTTTTTATGGATGCAATGTAAATATCATTGTTCCTTGTTATCAACAAATCATCTACATATACTACAAGATATACAATAGTTTTTCCAAATTTCTTGACAAACAAAGTTGCATCATCAAGATTGAAATTCTTGAAGTTCAATTTCAGAAGATGTTGTAAGGCACCGAACCCCCTTAGTACCCTTTTAAGGGATGGTGTATTAAATTTTCACTTTTTCTTAATCTCTTCGAATCCCTTTAAAAAGGACACCATCGTCTTCTCCTCATCGAGAGATTCCAACGATTGTAAGTTAGCTCAAAACAAAGCTCTAGATCAAAATTTATGGCCCTTCGAAGTATTTAGGCCTTTATTGGCCAAATGCCTCTGTACTGCCACGTGGCTCCACATCATCGTGCCCATTCAACGTGGCACTGACGAGTCAAAACATGTCACCCCTTAGCACAAACGTGGTTGTAGGCATGGCACTTGCCACCTATTCCACTAGGCCCTCAACCCTTCAAGTTCCTAACACTTGCTACAAAATTTCTCTGAGATCCGCTTTGACCAAGGCTTGCCACTTGGCCATTGCACATAGGGCTGGTGATGTCATTTGACATTATCTACGAACATCGACTCTCGGGATCTCAGGACATCGACCACCAGGATGTCATCCCTTTTACATTTTTGCAAAGCCCCAAAAATTCTGATTCAGGATGAGCTAGCGTCTCGCACATGTGACCCTATCCTATCATGACACTTATCTTGACCATGGAATGACCTGTGGCCATCGTCACCTCGTGACACATGGAAAAAAATTTCCTCATAGAGCTCTACCTAAAAAATACCAAAACCACTTGAAATGCGGCACAATCACCATGTGACGCGTGGACCTCCCATGTGGACTGATGTGGTATACACGTCATCGTAGCGCTCAAGGTTCACCCAATAGGGAATTGACAATTGGTTGCTTCCTACTCGTCGAATGATGTCATTCGATGTCATCTCAGATCTTTTAGGCATCAACTATTGACCACTTTTGTCGAGCCTATTTCCCAAAATGTCATAATGGTCTGAGATCCGAGATACAGTTGGAATCCCGGGGCACGTGGCCTTATCTGGTCATGCCACCTAGCATGACATGCAAAAATCATACCACTCGACACGTGGCACTCATTTTCCACCTGGGCCTTCATCCAAATATGCCAAATCTATGTGACACGTGGCACCACTAGATAGTCGCAGACGTTGGGACCTCGACCCCTTACCGACCTTGTGCAGGCTAAAACTCCCCGAGGTACGACATCTGCGGATTACAAGATAATTAAACACCTTAATATCATGATTAACTAAGGTAATCCCATGATTAAGGGACAATTAACTTCATTAATTCGCGAGGTTACGATTCTACGAGATCTACGGTCGAGGTCCCTCACGCTTCGATCAAATGACTATTATGGTTCCTTCTACAACTCTAGTGTGGTAATGGCACTAAGGATCAGTCGAATATTATGGTTCTTTCCACAACTCTAGTGTGGTAGCGGCTCTAAGGATCAAACGATGGAAATTTAGAGCGTCATTCAAAACATCGACAACTCTCGTCGAAGCAGATCTCAGACCTCAACACTTTCCTTATCTCCTGTAACCTAAAACTCTCGAGGCCTTTCGTCCGGTGATTACGGGGTAATTAATTACGTTAATGCCTAGGATTATGAGACATTTAATTATGTTAATCCCCAAGATTACAACTTCTGGGATTTGCTAAGGAATTTAAACAACTAATATCTCTCGGCCGGTAGATCTGACGACCGACAATTAAAAGATGTCGATGCAAAGGGATTAAGCCTGTTAGGGCCCACACTCTACTCATCCGCAATTAGATGTGGAAAGGTGTCAACCCCGTCACACTGTGGCAGCCAAGCTGACACACTATGCCACTATGATGTCACTCTCTCTCTCTCTCTCCCTCGGCCTTAGGTAACAAGGAATGGAACTAGGGACTTAAACCCTAGTCCCTGGACATCGACGTATCAAGACTTCCAAAGGTGTTTATACTTAGAAATATTATGGGATCAGGTGCTTCGGTGCCCCGGGTCATGGTACTCCCTCTTGAGTTTGGTTACAAAACTCAACGACTGAGATCGCTCGACACTCATATCTGATGGCTAAGATTTAATCGTTGATTGTGCGGGGATTTTTGTCGACTAGACTAGTCCATCTTTGGATGGTCAGGAATCGACCCTTTCCCCAGATCGATGTCTATTGTTCCTTATTGTTTGATGGGGTAATTTCAAATGGTGATAGCCTCTCGATGGACGAATGAGATTGATTCCAAATCAGGGATCAACAACTACTGATTTTCGCCAGTTATCATCGGGATCTCGATGGGTAACCCACCCATTCTTTGAAAGAGGATTAAAGTGCTTCATTCCTCTCAAAGACATGCCATTCAGTTTCTTGGCCTATAGATCTAGTTCCTTCTCATAAGAACCCATTACAATTGTTTCAATCACTGCATGCACAGAAAAAGCATAGATACATAGTATTTTCATTTCTTCACAGATTCATGCCCTTAGGTATGTAATTAATCCCATCCTATCGATGTGGAAAGATTATACTTTTCAAAGCAAGTTACAAGGTTCTTGAATTCTTATGTTCTTGAAATCAGTCCATCAAGTAGACTTGCACACTTTAAGAGCATTTACAGAGAAAAACCATTCACTTTACTCTACACACAAAGCATGCAATTACTTATCAGTTATGTGAAGAAGTTAACCAGCCAACTGACTGTGGGTGTTCGCCTTTCCACCCGATCGTAGGCTCAAAAGCATTCTCTCTTAACACTTTAGCCACCTCGTGCCAAGCCATGATACCACCAGGGAATGCCTCTCTCTAGTTCTCAACAACTTGTAAAGGAGACTATCCTTCACACCACTGTGGTAAGGATGTTTTCACACCCACCTAGCTCAGGCCTCAACGAGGTTTGTCAGATACCTTCCCAGTATCAAGCTCACAACCTTCTCAGCTCAAGTTGGGTATCTAGACTCTCAAGCCAAATTCCAGAGCTCAAGCTATTTTCCTTTACTGTGTTTTTACATGGTCAATCCTTTCATCTCCCCATCTAAACTCCCTCGAGTTATCTCTCTCAGCCTGATCCCTAACCTCTCTATATCTTTCTATCTGTCCTCGTGTGCCTTTCTTGCACACATGACTTGGGAAGGTTCTCGATTGGTCAATCATGGGGGACCCAAGGTGATATTTCTTGTTGTCCTCTAGCTGACAGTTTTCCGTCACCTCGGGCAACTCTCCATGCTTCCATTCATTGAGGTGGTTGGTTGTTCAACCACCAATCCTCCCTCATTAACTGATTTTCCTTGAAATCGTGGCTAAGGGAAAAATCTGAACATTTCCAAATCATATATCTCAACAAAGAGGCTTGGGTTTTTTTGTCATGGTATAATGAACCCCTCCCCCCGCCCCCTTATAGGCTTCCCCACTCTTTCCTCCAGCGGTATCATGGCCAGTTCTTTAAGGCTTCACCCCACAGTCAATTGTTGGCATTTATAATTAAACAATAATATATTTACAATGTTTTTATGTCATTGCATGGCAACAATAAATCATGATTAATTACACATAATCATAGGTTTAGGAGGGGTGTTACAGATGCTAAGTTAATTTTTCGTACCATGATCGCAGTACTTGTTTCAGACCATATAAAATGTTGTAACATAAAAACAAATTGTCAATATTTTTCAATTTTTCACAACATTTACGAAAAACCTACTAATTTTCAATCACTTCAAAACTTCCAATCCAGTGAGTCTTTTCAATTTGTCCCTATCCTCCACATTAAATCAAGTTTCCTAATCCACCATCCTTTTTTTTAATAATTAAAACCCTAGACAAACCTTTTTCCAAAATCAAATACCAAGTCTTCCTATCTTGTGTACCAATCTTGTCATTATATGGAGTCAAGTTAAAACCAAAATAATAATAATTATTTTTAATATACCTTTTATTAAAGACTTAATTTTAAAAAATAATTTAAATATAAAATTCATGTTTAATATATTTTTATTAAAGATTTAATTTTAAATAATAATTAAAATATAAAATTCATGTTGTTATGGGCATTAAYTTTTTTTGAATACCCAAAATGTCAAATAATGAGTTTTTCTCCAAGTCTTGCACCATTTTGACTTTTTTTGGGTTATGCGCCCAAATTAAAAGCATTAAGTGTATAAAGGTCAAATCCATTAATGGGGAGAAAAGGAATACCACCATTTTTCAATGACACACATGGCAGCTCGTGAGTAATTTCAGGGACCCCCTCAACGGTTTTCAAAACCACAGAGCTCCCCCGAAATGCATGTATGATTGACAGATAGCATGACGGTTTTAGTGGTTTAATGCACGTGGATGGCATTGGCTTCATCAAGATTCAAAGTAATCGATCGAGGATTAAATTGCAGAATTTGAAGGGTCCCAGGTATAAGCTTTACCAGTTAGAGAAAGATTCACCTTAGCAAGTTCTCTCCATTTTCATGTGATCGGCCATTCTTGCCCACAGAGGAGTCCTTGCCCATTGCAGGTCCTGGTTTTTCCAGAACTATCACTATCTGCCAACGCAGCTCAGGCATCTGGATTTGTTTCCATACCACCTTCTGGAGGTACAATAACTCTTTTTCATCAATGCATATTGCAGGAAAGAATACCAGCTATACGTGAAAACTGGAGGACACTACAAAATGGTCAGCTGCAGTTTTCTTCATCTAGTTTGTACCATAATGATACGACGCACGATGGATCCAGAAAATACATACAGTGTGCC
>ML825460.1:9231-19430 GCA_009831015.1 Picea engelmannii | reverse complement strand
CTATTGTTGTTTAATGGATAGTTTTTATTTTTTGTTGTTACTGCTTGTTTTTGTTTTTATTGTCAGGATTTGTGGAAGTACAATTATTCAACATTCTATGAAGACATATATGATAATTTCTTAGCTCCCTTATACGAACTCATATTTGGCTAACCTTGTCCACATTTCTCAGTAGAAGTACTGTAACACTCTTCCATATTGTAATGCTTTGATACCATTCTGTAACGCCCCCATTTCGGGCCGGTTAGGCGCTACTTCGCGGAATAACAATCTCATACTTAATTCTATATATAAGACATGCATTTAAGCAAATGAAACACATTTAAACTCAGAGTAAATATAAGAATTATTGCTACTATAAATAATCAATGGCTTTAACATTAATTCGTATGCACAACAAAATACATGATAAATATAAATACACAAACATGCAGAAACATAATTAAAACATCATCTCGTACTTATCTTTGAAATTGTGGTAATTCTACCAACCACATGCAGGCCTTCCACGAACCTCCCAGCCTTAGACCACACTGCTCATCAAGCTCAACAGTGGGTCACCCCCGAGCTAGGACTAAGCTCCACCCCAAGGCAAGGAATCCTAGGCTAGGCTGAGGTTACAGAGAAAACTGCACAAAATGACTAGAATAATTCTTTCCAGGATGCCTTCTTATGCCCACTACTCACAGAATCTCATTCCCCACATGCCTGCTCCACCCCAGGAGTATACACCTTCTCTGTCACCTAGACAGTCCTTCGGATGCTAACCTCCCTTACCTTGGGTTTTAGCAACAGGCCGGATCAGGAAGTCTTAGAGCCCGAAGCTGGTGCTGGACACTCTCTAAAAGAAACCACTTCCCAACAAACTCTCTCACCTGGAGAGAGTTGCTCACAGGCCTGACAACCTGCCTCTTCCAACAACAATCACCTCCCTCACCTGGAGAGAGGTTACACATAGGATCATCACGAACTTACACTAGATAGTAAGCCACGCGCAGTCCAGCACTGCGTGGCCAGAACAACCAATTGGGAAAATAGACACGGGCTTCCCAAATAGGCTCTGCAATCACGGGATAGACTCACAGTTTTGGTTTTGGGATTGCACCAAGTATACAGAGATCCTACGCATAGGCTCAAATTGTTCAGATAGAGGATGTACCAGCTATATCAGAAATCAACACAGGATTTTCGGCTTTTAGGGATGCACCAAGGTATTCTTGCAGAGGTCAAACCATTCACGTTCAGATGTTCGGGTAGAATGGAGGAGGAACCCCCATCACGGCTCAACTCAACAATTTTATCTATATGTGCTTGGGTTAACACTTGTCACCCATGAAACTGCATGCATTCCATCAACATGTGTTCCTCCCCATTTGGAAGACACTTGTCATTCCAAAAGAACTTAGGATAAAACATATATTTCACATGGTCCTTTTGGAATAATATTAAAATATTATTCCCAAGGACTTAAGCCCCTAAGCTCAACACTTATCCCCTCTTCCCACCTTCCATCCCCTAATCCCTTGCCCACTCTGTGGAAGCTTAGTTCCCCATCACTTATTCTTCATGGTCGGTCTACACGCGGCGGTGTTTATATTTTTATTAGTAATGTGCATAGATACATGTACAAAATTAGGCTCTTGGCCTTCAACACTTAGGCTCTCTGGCCTAATAATCACATAATCCCACCAGCTTATAAACTTGGCTCACCAGCCTATAAAACATTTTTACAACTCATTTTGTAAACAAGATTTACAACTGGGCTTGGCCTTGGGGACATTACAATCCCCCTCCCCTTATTTCTGCACTGTCCTTAGTGCAACTTTACACAGCTTCAGCAAGATTTTCAAAATTTTAAAAAATATGTGAGTACTCTGCCCGCATAACATCTTCATGCTCCCATGTTGTGTCCTCAGGACCGTACCAAGTCCACTGGACCTTTACAAGCCCTATAGCTCGATTCCGGAACTGTTTGTTTTTCCTGTCCAATATGCGCACAGGATGCACTTGCAGGACACCTTCTCGTTCCACCTGAATCACATTCCAATCGATAACATGATTAGCATCAGGTATATATTTCTTAAGTAATGAAACATGAAACACATTATGTACAGTCATAGATGCAGGTAATGCAAGCATGTATGCAACTGGCCCAATCCTTTCCAGGATTTCAAATGGCCCAAAAAATCTTGCTACCAACTTGGCACAACTTCCCAACTTCAGAGAACTCATGTTAGTTTTCACTTTTAGGAAAACATGATCAACCACTTTGAATTCTCGGTGGGTTCTGTTCTTATAAGCATAACTTTTCTGCCTGTCCTGGGCAACTTTCAAATTCTGTTTAATTTTTATCATTTGGTCCTCCATCTCCTTGAGCAACTCTGGCCCAACTACTTCTTTGTCAACTGGATTATCCCAGCTCACTGGAGTGTTGCACTTTCTTCTATAAAGTGCTTCAAATGGGCTCATCTTCAACGATGCATGATACCCATTATTATAGGCGAATTCTACCAAATGCAGGTAGTCTTCCCATCTTGATGGTTTGTCCATCACGTACATTCTCAACATTTCCTCTATTACTCTGTTCACCCTCTCTGTCTGTCCATCAAACTTGGGATGATACGTTGTACTAAAATTTAGATTCGTTCCAAATCCTTTGAATAGTCATTTCCAGAAATTTGAGGTGAATTTCGGGTCCCTATTAGACACAATCGTCTTAGGAATTTTGTGCAAGCATGCCACTTCTTTTAAGAAAATATCAGCAACATCTGCTGCCTTGTGAGTGGTTTTCAGTGGAATAAAATGGGCATCTTTTGTAAGCTTGTTCACCAAAACCATGATCGAATCATGTTGCTTGCTTGTTCTGGGCAATCCTGTAATAAAATCCATGGTCACCACTTCCCACTTCCATTCAAGAATGGGCAAGGGTTGTAGCAACCCTGTTGGGTGCCTATGCTCAGCCTTAACTTTTTGGCATTCCATACATCTGGCGATGTATTCAATGATCTCTCTCTTCATACCCAGCCAAAAGTAATGGCTCTTGATTGTTTCCATAGTCTTCTGATATCTAGGGTGTCTATCATAAGTCACGTTATGCATTTCTCTTAGAATCGCAAGTTTCAAACCCTGGACATTGGGTATATACACTATGTTTTTGTACAGAAGTATTCCCTCAACTTCCAAGGTGTAATTTTCCTCTTTCTGTGGTCTCTCACTCTGTTGTAGCTTTGCTACCAAGTCTCTGTACTGCAAATCTGCATTTACAGCTTCCAAAATTCTATCCTTAATATCAGTCCTATACATGCTAATGGCTGAAGCATGTAAGTGGTGCACCTTTCTGCTGAGTGCATCAGCCACCTTGTTTTCCTTCCCTTTGATATGCTTGATATGAAAGTCGTATTCACACAGAAACTCCAACCACCTACTTTGTCTAGCATTTAAAGTTGACTGATCAAACAAATATTTCAGACCGTTATGGTCTGTTCTGAGTTCAAACCTCCTTCCCATGAGGTAATGTCTCCATTTCCTTAGAGTGTGAACAATTGCTGCCAACTCCAAATCATGGGTTGCATAGTTATTTTCGTGCTTTTTTAATTTCTTGGACTCATAACAGATTACAAATCCGTTCTGACTGAGGACCCCTCCCAGTCCTTCTTTGCATGCATCAGTGCATACTATGAAATCCACATTTGGATCTGCAATCCTCAATATTGGAGTGCTAGTTAACATCTGCTTCAATCACTGGAAACTGTTCTCACACTCTTCAGTCCACTGAAACTTTTTCTCCTTCCTTTGCAAGAAAGTTATAGGATGAGTTATCTTTGAGAACCCTGCTATAAACTTTTTGTAGTAGCCCACCAGACCCATAAAGGATCTAACTTCTACCACATTCCTTCGCACTGACCATTTTCAGATGGCCTCAACCTTCTCAGGATCCACAACAATCCCTTCTTCTGAAATAATGTGCCCCAAGTAATGGATCTTCCTTTGATAAAATGAGCATTTACTCAATTTGGCATACAATTGGTGTCCTCTCAACACTTGGAGCACCATTCTCAGGTGTTGTTCATTCTCTTCCTCTAACTTGGAATACACCAAGATGTCATCCAGGAAGACTATGATAAACTTGTCTAAATAGTCCCTGAAAACACCATTCATCAAGCACATAAAAACAACAGGTGCGTTTGACAGTCCAAACAACACCACTGTGAAATCGTAATGACTGTACCTTGTTCTAAAGGAGGTCTTGTTGATGTCCTCATCCTTTATTCTTACCTGGTGAAATCCTGATCTGAGATCTATATTCGAAAATATTTTCGCACCTTTCAATTGATCGAAAAGATCGTCGATACTTAGCAGAGGATACTTGTTCTTGACAATTACTTTGTTCAACTGTCTGAAATCAATGCACAGCCTCAACGTCTCATCCTTCTTCTTCACGAACAGGACCAAGGAACCCCAAGGTGACATGTTGGGGTGAATGTACCCCTTCTTCAGAATCTCTTCAAGCTGCAATTGCAACTCTTTTAGCTCTGGCGTACTCATTCTATAAGGAGCTTTTGAAACTGGAGCTGCTCCAGGCATCAAATTTATAGAAAAATTGATGTCTCTCTTCGGAGGTAGTCCAAGTACCTCCTAAAATATTTCTTTGAACTCTGTGAGTGCCTCATGGTCTCCAATATTTGAGACTTCATCTCTGGATGCTTCCTCCACATGGGCTGCAAATAATTGATAGCCTTTCCTGTAACACTTCTTCAACTGCATGGTTGAGATTTCTCTAACAGCCACAACCCTGGGAATTCCTTGGACTGTTTTCCGATTTCCCTCCTCATCCAGGCATGCAAACCTCTTGTTATGATAGTCTAGAAGGGCATGGTGCTGGTCCAACCAGTCCATCCCAATTAAGCAGTCATAAGAGCCTAAAGGCAGAATATTCAATTCAACCTTCGTGCTCAGTCCTTTCATGTCCACGGGACAGGATTTCACCAACTCAACGACTTTCCTCTTGGTTCCTGTAGCCAATTGTACTAACCAAGACTTTTCATGTTTGCTTCTTGATAAATGCAACTTTCCACCACCTTAGGATCTACATAAATATGGCTAGCCCCTGAATCGATTAAAATAATAAATGGTTGGTTGTTAATCATACCTTCCACTTCAATCATGTGCGATTGAAATTCTTCTTGCTTGTTGTCCAGGGCTACGTAGATCCTTGGCATTTTGCTTCACATATCCTCCACTATTTCAGCTTGCTGAACATTCTGGATGGTTCTCACTTTATCTTTTCTATGGGGGAAGTCTTGGTACCTATGGTTTCCTTTATATCCCCAACACTCCATAGGTGGCGGTCTAGGCATTTGTTCACCCACTTCAGCCTTCCTGGGCTCTCTAAAGGATGGTTGTCCCTGAGGATTATTTCTAAAAAATGAAGGCTTGTTTCCCTTCAGCCTCTGCTCTTTCCTGAACTTCTTATGATCATCTCAAGCCTTCTGAAAGGTAGGATTTTCTCTTTGTTGTTCATATAAGCATTTATCCCTTCTTATTGTTTCTTCCATAGTCTTAGGATCATCATACTGAATCTTGTCACCAATGGCAGGTGGCAGTCCACTCAGATACCTCTGAATCTTGACAACCTCATCTTTGATGAATGGAACATACTTCAGTAGTTCCAAGAAACTTCGTTTGTATTCATCAATGGTCATGTTGCCTAGATTGAGTTCGAAGAAATCCTTCATCTTTCTGTCATAGTATCTTTTAGTCAGGTATTTCTTCTCGAAATACCTCTTGAAATCCTTCCAAGTGATATCTTTCTCACTAATGTGATGCACCTACACAAACTGATCCCACCACATGGATGCTTTTCCTTTCAATTGATACATCACAATTCTTCCTTCTGCATGAGAGGAATAATTCTGCAGTTGGAAATATTTCCTCATGCCAAGAAACCATGTTTCGGCATCTTCCTCCTTCTTATGTTCTCCATAAAATGTAGGAGGCTTAATCTTATTCATATCCCCTTTCAATTCATCCATCCCAGATCTCATGTTCTTTCTGGTAGGAGATGGGCTTGAACTACTGTGTGCTTCCTTACCGGAATGCTTTGGGGAGCGACGATGATGTTTTCTACCACTCCTCGATCTTCTTTTTCTCTCAGGGGTCCTGGCACTTCTTGATCTTCTTTTCCTCTCAGGGGTCCTGCGACTCTTTGTCTTGCTTGAGTCACTCCCCTTCTCCAATTTCCTTTATATTCTTTCCAGGCTCTTCAACATCTTTAAGTTGAATTCACCTTGTTGATTCCTGACTCTCATGAGCTTTCAGCTATCAGCTCGGCGAGCCTGGGCATCTTTCTGCAATATTTCAATGATTTTCATTATATGCCCTTCCTTATCCAATTCTCTTTCATGCCCATTGGAGTTCGATCCTTCGACTCCCAGGTTGACATCCCTTCCTTCTCTTTCGTCCTCTGATTCAGAGGCAATCTGCACCTCTTACATTTTTATACTCGGCTATCCTGACACTCGTTGAACTCTGCACACACAATGTGCAGTCAACCAAAGTTTTTCAGGCCTTAAACCCTTAACAAAATCACAATATTCATAAACCAACGTGAGTGAGAAAATGTTTTGAATTCACAAAGTTTTCTGAGCTCTGACATCTCTGCAAATTTCAGGACTTCGGGACTTCAGGTTTCGGGGTTTTGGTCCACGAGGCTCTTATACTTGCTTTCAGGACTTCTAGCTTCGGAGTCTCAGTCCACGAGACTCTCATACTTGCTTTCAGGTTTCGGGGTTTTGGTCTACGAGGATCCAATTGTTAAATCCTCGACGGTTCTTATGTCCTTCGAAAATTTTGAGATTTCGAGACTTTGAGGTTTCGGGTCTTCTGTACTCGGGAGTTCATGATGCAGTGACTCCCAACCCCTTTTCACTCCAACTCCTGAATTTTGAAATTCCGATTTACTTTACTCTTCGGGTCCACAGTACAGTTGTCGCCCTTAACCACGGTGGCGCGAGGCACGTTCAGGAGGGTCCACGTCACCTTCGGTGACGTCATCGGGTCCCACCATTCTCGCCCATCTTCTCGAATCACTGGCACGTGGTGCACATCCATGTGTCCACGTCCATTCCAATAAAAAATCCAACGGTTAGACTTTTCTTGGATCTAATGCACAGATCCTTTCGGCGTTTCGGGGTTTCTGGCATCGAGAGTTCATGCATATTCACCTCTCGAACTTATGTTTGCCGAAATCCTGAAATTACGGTCTATTCTTCCACTTGATCCGACGGTGACTTATGATCTATGGTGTAGATCATTTTGGGATTTCACGTATCGCGATTTCTGTGTTCCTGTGCAACTCCAAAGGGTTTTTAAACCTTGCGCATATTTTCCAGATCTGACAGTCACAAGGGTTCTCCTTCTCCTTGAATAGATCCTACAGCTCCAACACTTCTAGTGTGGAGTCCTCTCTCCCTGTGGCCAGATGCCACCCTGGCTGTGGTTTCATAACACTGCTACACCTCCTGAGCTTGGTAACACGGTCAAGTAACTCCTTGACACTCAGGAGCATCCAAAGGTCCGAAATTGGTCCTCCAGACACAATTTCTCCTCAAACCCTCAGTCCAAAGACCACTCAACTGGCCCATCCAGGTTCAGCGTCGAAACCTTGGCTCTGATACCATATTGTAACACTCTTCCATACTGTAACACTCTGATACTATTCTGTAACACCCGCATTCCGGGCCGGGCAGGAGCTACTTCGCGGAATAACAATATCATACTTAATTCTATATATAAGACATGCATTTAAGCAAATGAAACACATTTAAACTCAGAGTAAATATAAGAATTACTGCTACTATAAATAATCAATGGCTTTAACATTAATTTGTATGCACAGCAGAATACATGATAAATATAAATACACAGACATGAAGAAACATAATTAAAACATCATCTGGTACTTATCTTTGAAACTGTGGTAATTCTACCAACCACATGCAGGCCTTCCACGAACCTCGTAGCCTTAGACCATGCTGCTCATCAAGCTCAGCAGTGGGTCACCCCCGAGCTAGGACTAAGCTCCACCCCAAGGCAAGGAATCCTAGGCTAGGTTGAGGTTACATGGAAAACTGCACAGAATGACTGGAAGAATTCATTCTAGGATGCCTTCTTACGCCCATTACTCACGGAATCTCATTCCCCACATGCCTACTCCACCCCAGGAGTATACACCTTCTCTGTCACCTAGATAGTCCTTTGGTTGCTAACCTCCCTTGCCTTGGGTTTCAGCAACAAGCTGGATCAGGAAGTCTCAGAGCCCGAAGCTAGTGTTGGACACTCTCTGGAAGAAACCACTTCCCATCAAACTCTCTCACTTGGAGAGAGTTGCTCACAGGCCTGACAACCTGCCTCTTCCAACAACAATCACCTCCCTCACCTGGAGAGAGGTTACACACAGGCTCAGCATGGAATTACACTGGCCAGTAAGCCATGCACAGTCCAACACTGTGTGGCCACAACAACCAACTGGGAAAATAGACACAGGCTTCCCAAACAGGCTCTGCAATCATGGGATAGACTCACGGTTTTGGTTTCGGGATTGCACCAAGTGTACAAAGATCCTACGCACAGGCTCAAACTATTCAAACAAAGGATATACTGGCTATCTCAAAAATCAACACAGGCTTTTCGGCTTTCAAGGATGTACCAGGGTATTCTTGCAGAGGTCAGACCGTTCACGTTCAGACGGTCGAGTAGAATGGAGGAGGAACCCCCTTCACGGCTCAACTCAACAGTTTTATCTGCATGTGCTTGGGTTGACACTTGTCACCCATGAAACTGCATGTGTTCCATCAACATGCGTTCCTCCCCATTTGGAAGTCACTTGTCATTCCAAAAGAACTTAGGATAAAACACATATTTCACATGGTCTTTTTGTAATAATATTAACATATTATTCCCAAGGACTTAAGCCCCTAGGCTCAACACTTAGCCCCTCTTCCCACCTTCCAGCCCCTAATCCCTTGCTCACTTTGTGGAATATTAGTTCCCCATCACTCATTCATCGTGGTCGGTCTGCACACAGCAATGTTTATATTTTTATTAATAATGTGCATAGATACATGTACAAAATTAGGCTCTTGGCCTTCAACACTTAGGCTCTCTGGCCTAATAATCACATAAGCCCACCAACTTATATAAACTTGGCTCACCAGCCTATAAAACATTTTTACAACTCATTTCGTAAACAAGATTTACAACTGGGCTCGGCCTTGGGGACATTACAAGTACTTAAGGTGCTTGAGAAAATTGGCATTTGGTCTGTGGAGAGGAACGATAATTATATGCACATTTACTGTTGTATGAAGGTCCCTCATCTACTACCCATACACATTCTAGACATATTGGTTTTGCAAGAGACAACAACAAAATATCCAAGGATGGGGCTGATGTGAAATTAGAAGAACACAAAAGAGAGGTCTTCCTAATCTATCCTTTTACCATTGGAGTCTACAACCTCTCTAATTTCATGTTTTCCAAGAAAGAAGCAAGAGAGAGAGATTTTTGTAAGTTACAAACACTTTCAAAGTGCATGAACAATTGAAGGTCATTTATCACTTCTAGTCTTAAGTCCTTATTTGGCCTTATTTCCATGTGCATTGGCCCGAGGAAGAGGTGTATCAGAGAACTCTATACTTCGATGAAGTTTTGGGAAGAAAATAAGATGTTGAGAAACAACACACCCTCAAAAGTTTGCTCTACTTAGTGCTAGAAAATATAATTCAATAAGACAAAGGATAGATCTCCATTGTTGACTTGAAGGACACCACTACAATCAATCAACTAGTAATATTTAAGCAATAGAGCCATTGCAACATTGAACAATTGGATCCAATAATGCTAGTGGCGGTGGTAAGGACATTGGGATTGATAGTGGCAAAGAATCTCTTAAGCCAACTAAGACAATCCTCATTGAAACTATTAATGGAAGTGACACTAAAGATCCGACACAAGGTACATGTTGTGGTAAATCATCATCAATATAGGAAGGGAGAACCCCAACTCGCAATGTGGTTACTAGAACAACCTAGATAGGTACAAGTCAACCACAACATACAACCACTAATCCTAATGACATTCAAGGATCATCTAGAGAAGGTATTGATGCAAGCATCGGATTGATTGAGGGTGGTGAAGGG
>ML825459.1:83975-94443 GCA_009831015.1 Picea engelmannii | reverse complement strand
GACTCTCCTCAAAGAATGTTCCTAAGTCTTGAGTAGATGGCTTGGAGTAGTGAAATGAACAAAGTTCATTTATTGAAGAAATATCCAACATAAGAATGACAGACAACTAAAATCTGTATAGGACAAAATATACAAATATAATGAATAAATATGAATGAATATTATAATATACAATGATGAATAGCCCTGGTATTTATAGATCTCAAGGTGACCTTTCACGTGAAAAGTTATGACTTTATGTGATACACCTTTTGATAATTATTAAAATCCTAAATTCTATCATTTAGATATATATTATGAATAATATTATTTTATATACATAAGAAGTAGAATTCAATGTGCAAAAGGCTAGACTTGCTTGATGGGCAATTCACTTTGGAATAGAACAGGAAGAATCTTCTCCAAGAAACCTGTGAATGATGTCTTAGTGGGGTGCACCCCATGACTACGAATAGAATAATGCATGCCATCCTTAGATGAACTCCCTACTTCTCTAAATAGATGAAATGCTTGAGGAACAAGGTACTCAAAATAATAACTCCTTGAATAGCATGTGCATGCATTGAAGTGGAATTTGCTTGAAGTAGAAGCAAGGTCAACAAATCACACTCCTAGGTAGGCCGCACTCCCCCTCCAGGGAAAAATAGGTCAAGTGGAGTCATGAATAGCAAGTAGGAGATCTCCTCAAGTGTTGTGCCCCTCTTTACCTAAATAAATTTTTCTTTAGGACTAGGTTACTTCAAGAAAAACTACTCCCAGAATCAAGGTACACAAAATAGTAACTTCTTAACTAGAATGTGCATGCATTGAAGTGGAGTTTGCTTGAAGTAGAAGCAAAGTCAACAAGTCATACTCCTAGGTAGGGTGCACTCCTCCTACAGTGAAAACTAGGTCATGTGGAGTCATGAATGGCAAGTAGGAGACCTCCTCAAGTGGTGCACCCCCCTTTACATGAATATATCTTTCTTTAGATTTAGGTTACTTAAAGAAAAAAAACTCCTAGAATAACATGTGTAGGAACTAAAAGTCCAGTGAACTAGAGTGAAAATCAAACTAAAGAATATTGATAGTACAAGTCAAGTCATATTGAAAGATTCTCTAGGTAGGGAAAACTCTTCATAAAACTAATAATAGACCATGTGGGGTGCAAGATAGAAGGCAAAATTTCCTCAAGTGATGCACCCTCCTACAATAGTAGCTACATGGAGTACAAGTCAGCCTAGGAAAAGCTTGCTTGGAGTGTAAGCCAAGTCAAATTGAAGGAAACTTGGAGTGCAAGGCAAGTCAACTTGAAAATGCTTTCTTTGTGTCCTGTTATCGTAGGATTTTTATTTGTGCGAAGCCCCACCACAAATCCCTAAATCTTGCGTAACTATGGAAAATCCTACCACTATAACCTTAGTAAGAAATTCCCTTGTTTTAGTGATGGAGGAGGTCCACCACAGGGGAGGCTTCCCCGGTGACCTCAAAGGATCAAAGTAACAAGTGAAGTAGCCAAGTGTTGATGTTTTGGTAGCAGCGGGAGGTATTAACCTCCATGGATAAACCTTTGACTAGAATAGAATATTCCAGAAGCAAGAGAAAACCTAAACAAATGTGTGAAAACCTTGGAAGACAAGTCGGCTCAACAAAATAAGTAATATTGAAGTATTATATGCAGAAAAGGACATGTCGACCCTGCTTGAAGAAACACTTGTTCCCCTGGCCAGATTAGTATAAATAGAAGGCGCTTTAGCTCATTTGAAAAAAAACACACACACTCAGTTGGTGTGCATGTCTTAGAAGTGCAATAGTAGTAGAAGTAGTGCACAAGTTTGGAAGAGGAGCAACAACAACTGCAATGGTGCAACACACTCTTCTTCATCCTTTTTGGTACTCTTACTTGTGCGCTACCCTGGGAGAAGATGCGCTCTCTTGGTTTATCTGTTGGTTCTAGTGTGGCTTCCCAGAATCATTCTATCTAGCAAAGCTTAAGGTGCCAAAGGGTGGGTTTGTGCCTATGGTTGGGTGACAACGGTGTAGCATTGTCTATGGTGAAACGAGCACAATATTCTAACAGGTTATTGACCCACCCCACCTTCAGAACAGTCTAACCACTGGAAGGTAGATCTGCAACTCTTTGTCAAGCTCGTTGTAGCACAATTACAGTTGCAACTAGGGTTTTTGATGTTGTAGTAGCAACAAACCCTAACCTGATTGTTCGAGTACTTTAAGTGAAGCATTTGGCATAATTCTTGGATATCCTAGTGCACCCTAACCCAACGCATCTCCTGGTGCCCTCAGCCATAAAAAACGTCAAAGTTGAATTTTGGGGTCAAAGTCAATGTTTGATTGGTCAGAG
The DNA here is from genome assembly GCA_009831015.1 of Picea engelmannii. Classification (NCBI taxonomy): domain Eukaryota; kingdom Viridiplantae; phylum Streptophyta; class Pinopsida; order Pinales; family Pinaceae; genus Picea; species Picea engelmannii. The sequence goes on along the minus strand of ML825459.1, from coordinate 92,102 downwards.
TCAAAGTTTGACTGGTCAAGGTCAAAGTCGAAGACAGTTGCCGAGATAGAGGGTTGGTGTAGGGGCTTCAGAGCATCAAAGATTGATGAGGAGGAGCAACAGGGCACCACGGACGCTTGAGCCTCACTTGTCTACAGAGACAGGCAGATCAGGTTCTGGATCCACTTCAGGTGGAAGCTACTTGGCGAGAGGCCAAGTTGATGATCTTGGTGAGAGGCCAAGTTGATGATCTTGGTGAGATGCCAAGATCCAGGTACTCTTGGTGAGATACCAAGAGGGAGAGACTATTGGTGAGATGCCAAGAGAGTGACTCTTGGTGAGATGCCAAGAGTAGTGACCGTTGGCGAGATGCCAGGAGGTAGATATCTTTGGTGGGAGACGAAGGTGGAGATCTTTGGTTTGATACCAAGATCTAGGTGATCTTGGAGAGGTGGAGAGACACTTCTATCTATAGATCACGCAGATTGAGAAGATCTGTGACAAAGACTACTTTCATTGATCAGGGTACAACCATACTCATCGAGTATATGCCAGGAGGCAACCATGTCCACTATAGGGATGATATTGGTGGTGATGAGCACTTTCCTCGGTAAGAGGGAGTGTTGAGATTTGGGTACCTTGGAAAGTGGTCCCCATGTGTTTATGAGTCTCTAAACACAAAGGGGGAGACTATTACCCTTGTACTTTACTTTATGATTCTAATTTCACTTTGACTTAGGAGATTTAAGTCAAAAGTGAAATATGTCACTTAAGTCATTAAAGTGACAATTAATTCACAAAGTGGGTGAATTAATAGACATAAAGCAAACTAAGGAAAGTGGGTTTCCTAAGTGAGATTTAGGGATTGAATCTCACTCATTGATTAGACTTGGCTAGATTGGATTTAGGCCATGTTATCCCCCACTTTAGGGATAACTAAGGAGATTATGTCTCGAGGCCCACAGGTCCTAGACATGGAGTACCGAGAGCCAGGTCGACTTGAGCATGGCTCTGGAGGGCCCATCTTTTCTTCCTTCAGTGCCTCCACTTTGTTAGCAACAACATCATCCATCACTTCGGCTTGGTCCTGTAGCAGAGATGGATCTTGCTCCATGAGGTAATGAGTCCGGGTATCATGGTATGTGTCACTCTGATCCTCAAAACCTTTGAATATGTGCATTTAGTTATTTTTGTTTCTAACGGGTGCTTGGATCTTATACTTATCCACTTGACCATGTCTGGGGGAATGACAGGATGCCCTAGTAAGCTTGTGCCCATAGGTTTTAAGTTGCCACTAGGGGGATTCATGAAAAGTCATCGTCCGCTCTCGTCATACTTACCACTTTCCATCTTACTTCCCGCTCATCCATCCCTTTACACTAGTCCGGGCATTGGGTTGGCCAATCATTTAAGGGTTGCACCTTACCTTGTGGGAAGAAGGGGCTAAAGGCCCAGAGGGTAAAAGCAACTAGCAAAAGATAAAAGCCTAAAAATAAAACCTCGAGATGCTTCGCCCAAGGATCTCCAAGAAAGCAATAAAGGGCTTCTCAACAAGAAACAAAGGGACCCATAAAATAATAAAACAAGACCTAGTCAGAGGATAGGGGGTCTCAGCACGAGACAACCTATTAGGTCCATGGGCATCAAGCGGTTTGACACTACTAGCAGCTGGTTACCACGCCAGGGTAGTGGCTCTTGGTGGCATAGCCAAGAGAAAGGGGGCCTCATCACGAGCCAACCTTCTCATTTCCGTGAAAGTGCTTGTGGGTAACATTGCCACCACTGGTCACCACGCTAGGGCAGTGTCCCCTGATTAGCTTCTTGAAAGAAAAAAACAATAAAGAATAAAGAATAAAAGGCATGAATGGGCTTGTAAACATTTGCATCCAGGACAGGTGCATCTCACCTTCTACAAAGGTGCCCACAAGTAAGCCATACATTTCCTTGCTATCACTGCACCCCTTGTCAGGACATCCCTTATCCACTTGATCCACTAACATGACTTGGCTTTGTTTTCTTCCGGAAACATCCCACACTTAGTGAACACTAGCCCAATAGGACGCCCTGTCACTTCTTCCAAACTTGGCTTGCAGATTTGTGTAATGTCTTTGAGCACTTAACTGAGTAAAAGGGGTTTTATGCACATGTTTAATAAAATTGATGATTGGATGTGATTGACATTGCTATGATCCCTGTGACTTATGAGCCCATGGAAGGTGTATCTGTTGATGTGCAGGATCATACCCGATAGACAAGTGCCATATTGGACAGGTACACATGGGGAGATGATTAGTTCGAACCTCCATGGGGCTGAAGAGCCCATCAGATGGATGCTGAGACCCCAACAGGGGGTAGAGACAGGACAAAGGGGTTTGCACCGGAGAAGAGGAGGACGTTCCATAGAGGCAGCCTGGCAGAGCCTTACCTAGGGGGGTTGTGCCCTTTCCACTGGGACGTTGGCCTTGGAAGGCCCATGACGTCACCCAAGACATCCTATGACGTCATCCAACGATATGGAAGTTTGGGAGGCAGTTTTGGCATGATTGGCACATGTGGCAGCTTCCAAGGGCCCAGGGAGGGCTAACGTTTGCTCCAGGGGGCCAACATTGCCCTAGAAAGGGCTAACCTCACCCTAAAAGGGCATGATGTCTTCACTTTTGTTTGATTAGGGTTTTAAATTATGACGTTTAGTGTAAAACAATATTATTATGTATTTTGGCCATGTCGGCCTTTTGGTGACCTAAAATTTAATTAAGGTCATTGGTATGGTATAAATGGAGGGTTTTTACTCTCATTTTTTCATCATCTTTCACTCACTCTTGGAGAGGTCTGAAATTTGGGCCCTCCTTTAGGGTTTTTGGCTGAAATATTGATGCACACTTGTTGAAAGAGGCTCTTTCTTGGCTATTTTCTGCATTTTCTTGGTTGAAGGTTTACAACTAGGGTTTGGCTTATTAAATGCTTGGTGAGTGTAAGTGAATTTCTGCAATCCTTCTTTATTTGAATGGTTATGGTATCTTTTACTTGCATTTTAAAGAAAATTAGCTGGATTAAACCCTAGGGAATGAGCACATGTTGGTGTCTTTGTTTCATGTCCCTACCAAGTTATGCTAAGAGCCATTGTTTTTTTTTGCTGAAGATAAATGTTAGAGCCTTGTCATAGCAACACTCTACCATTCACTCTTTGTTGCCGTCCTTATACACACTTGCAAACGTGAGCTAAGTCCTGCTCACTTAGTGTGTCCTCGGAGGCACAATGCCTAGGTTCAAAGTCCACACTGTCACTTTGACATGAACCTCTTTCGTCTAGGCTAAGTCCTAGGGAAGTCAAGGGGGGTAGACCCGAGTTACTAAATGATATTTATGTTTAAATGTTCTAGGAGTTGGTTTTAATTTGTTAGAAGATTAGGGGGAATCTAGCCTATGATGTTAAGCAACAAATGCAAGATGCAACAATAAAGTATGATAGTCAGAACCTTTTCCTAGGACAACTAAGACTAGCGCCTAAGATTGGGCAATGGGGTCAACTAGATTAAGGGGAGATTAATTACAATAGAGTTACCAGTTTACAAATGTTACAACAAGATAGATACAACTAGATAGAAAGAGACATAAATAAAATATCAGATATATAGAGTTAGACTAAACTAGATACAAGATATACAATACCAACAAGTTGCTTGAAATGTGCAGGAAACAAAGATACTCAAGATGAAACAAGTATTCAACACATCAAGCCAAGCATGCTCACAATAGATAGAATTCTATTGGAGACTGCTTATCAATGGCATAAAGACACAAAGCACTCAAGAATGCCTCTAGGTGGATGCACACTTCTTTAAGGATCACACCACAAATACAAAATAGATGAAAAGCTTGAAAAGTTAAGTGCCCAGATATTAGATGTAACCACTTAGATAATTACTCCACAACATATAAATTGACTTGCATGTAAATATAAAAATGAGATCCGATTGCTTGCAAGTGTAAAATATAAATCGCCAATGTTGTAGACCAAAGATTGAGTTAAGTGATTAAGTGAGATTTATTTTGATCCTATCTAGGTGTCAACCCAAAACTTTCCTCCCCCAATTACCAAGTGACTGTTGGATGCTCAAGAAGTTAGGCAACGAGGCCCACCCTAGCTTCGCAGGTCAGTCCTAAGATCAGAGTACTCTTGGAAAGGATGCCGCGCGCCGTGAGACCATCCCCAGCCTAGCACCTTCCGTTGCCTTCCTCCGACCCCATTTTAAATGACGAAGATGGTTGGTAATGGTGTCCTATTAAGTCTAATAAATTAATTATTAAACCTATGAGCTAAGTGTGTAATGTGTTTGAGTGCTTGTAGCTTGCTCAAAAGGTGCCAAAATACTGAAAACTGAATATGTGAAGGCTGAAGCCTTTGAACAAATAGATTGCAAGTTAAATTGCTTAATGAGACTTATTGCATTTGAAACATAAAGCAATGGGAAAAACTTGCGGAAAAGTAAAAGATGATTACTTAAGAGATTATGTAACCAATATGTGCATGCCTGTGTGTCGGATCAAGATTTAAGAATTAAAAGACTTACATGCAATAGAAAGTAAAGATTAATCTAAGCCTCCACGGGCTCTAAGCTAGCATATGTTATGTTGGATCTACTCTAGATAATTTTACTTTAAGCATGCATGTAGATATCAACGACTAAACTAGCTAAGATATGAACTGAAAGACAGAAAGGAAATCTAACTAAAGCATGCAAAGTAAAAACTGAAATGAAGAACGCAAGCCACTTGGGTACACTCCTTTGGGCTTGCTTTACATTGATTTAGAGAGAGGAGAAAGAAACGAAACTGTTACCACTTCGAAAGGAGTTTCTTGAGGGTGTGTTGTGCTTGAAATTGGGCAGCATGTACCCTTAGCCTGGTGAGAATCTGCAAAAATCAGCAAGCTATTGCTTGCTGATTTGAGCTGCAACACACTCAAAAAGATCATGAAATTTCTGTTTTTCAACAGAAACTTCTAACATACAAAAAACCAGAATTTTATATTGATTAAATTGACCTATCTAAGCAAGTTAGATACCAAAAACTGAATATGAAAGAATGAGGAAGAAGGACATGAAATGCTTGGGAAGTTTAAGTGAAGATGAGGGTAAATTCGTCCTTGAACTTATCCCAACAACCCCTTCAAGAAGATCTGCAAAACTTCCAATAAATTGTGAAATGAAATAGATAATGATTGCATGCACTAACAACACAACATAGTTTTCATCATTAGTGAATTCAAAAACATATAAGTTAGCAATTATACAATTACTAAGCCTAGCCAAGTAAACTAATTTACCCAACAATCTAATCAATAACACAATAATATTTGAAACAAGAGCAGTATCACCTCATGAATACATGGATCATCCAGACAAATCTTGAAATCCCCGAGTCCTCCAAAGCAATTTCTTTATTATCAAATGGGAAGAGGTTGTAGCAACAAAGTTGCTCCAAGCTCTTCAAGAACAAAACCAGTGAAGCAAGATGACAATAGTGAGAGAGAGTGGAGAGAATTTGATAGCATAACAATACTGTGAGAGAAGGTGGTGAATGAGGGAGTGAGAGGTTTCTTATATAGACTTGAGAGACCAAGAAACCATATCTGGATCTTCAACAAGTGCCACAAATCCAACTCAAGTGAAGAAAAACGTGAGCTTTTAGGATAGGGGCGAAATTGGTATGTGAGGTGAGTGGATGGGTGAAGTGGCATGAGAGGGGAAGTGTATTGGTTGAAGGAGAGGCCCACGCTTTCATTCTATCCTTTAATGAGATATTTCCATCTTCATCGCTTGAGGTTTCCACTTTTCTTAAAAGGAAAAGCGTGAGTTCAAGAGGGGAAAGCGTGAGGTAAGGAAAGAGTGTGGAGGAGTGTGATGGACACACTGTCCAAGGTGAGGTGTAAGAAAGGGAAAGGCGTGAGGATGTGAGGAGGGACCCACGCTTTACTAAAAGGTGAGTTTCAAAACATAAGTGGGAAGGGAGACGTGCTCCTCATATGGAGTGCAAATCCCAAGGGGGATTTAATTAAATGAAGTGGGTAAAGGGGTGTAAAGGTAAGGAAAGGGTTAGTTAGGGTCCCTCTCATTAATTATCAGTTTACTTTACCTTATTTGATCAATTATTACAAAAATGACATTTTTCCAATGTTTCGGGTTAGCAATTAAAATTGCTGTTATCCGACTAAAACTCCTAAGTGGACAAAACCCTAACAAAACTTGTCCGACTAAGCTGAAACTTGGTTCAAGGGTGTAGGGGTTTCGTTACATTTCTTTTGGGTACAAATACCCCTACCAAAAACCCAGGGACCTAAGTTTTACATTAATTATCAAAAATTAATTAATTAATTAAATAATTAAATTTCCAGCCTTAGGAAAATTTAATTAAATTTAATTAATTAAAAAAACCTATCTAGACTCGACGGAATTCCGCGAAACTTTTTGAGCCGTCTTACATGGTCATTTACATCATTCCAAAACACTAGCTACCAGAGGGTGACTTCATTATAATGCCTTTCACCACTTTGGAGGATTTATTGCTGGTGGGAGTGAAAAAGTGAAGGGAAATTAATGAGGCTGGTTAGGCCAAATTAATAACCTGAGGATAAAATCCACTCAGCGAAAGGATCTCTCCTAATGAAGAAATCCTAAGATAACTGACCTAACTATGATCCATGCAAACCTATTACATTATAAACCCATGCAGGGGTGCAAAAACTCTGTTTACAAAAATTGTGTTGGAGGCAAAAATTGCCCAGTAGAACCAAATAGTCTTCGACTTAATTGCATCTGTTGATGCATATCTTCATGGTACATGGAGTTGACCCCCTAGTTGAATAGGCGGTTAACATCTGGCTCCACATGGGGACGTGTGTTTGATCTTCACACTTGGGAAGGAGAGCATACGAGATTCCAACATCTACAAAAAAAAAAAAGGTGCTCACCTATACCCAACATAAATATACATATATATAAGAAATGAAATGCTATGAACAACAATTACATAAAGAAATAACCGTTATACAACATCTCTAATTACAAAAATGAAATTATGATACAAAAATAAATCTAAGTACATAATAACATAATGAATGAAATAATACAAAATTGAAATAAAGGAGAAGGGTTAGAGATACGTTACAACCATCCATGCAATGGATGGAATGAAGCCATAAGTGTTTGAAACATCCTTGTCTAGGATGACTCACAGAAGACCCCTTTCCAAGTTTTATTAACTTGGAATTTCTTGTGAGGAAGAACTAGTCAAGAATCACGCTCCTTCCATTCAACCAAACATTGGAATATGACAAGCGTGTAAACGTTTAATGCTTTGCTGCTTATGACTGTCAATGTGGAAGGCCAACCAATACTCATAATGATATGACATAGATAAACTGAAGTTCCCTTCCATTTTCCCATTATTCTGCACAACGTCATCACTTGGTTGAGAGGTCGAAAATGAACATGTTACAGGAACCATTACACTGTTTTCCTCAAGGTTGTCAAGGTTCTCCTTCAAAAAGATTGGTTCCTCGGGAGGAGGGTGGGGAATCGATTTATCTATATATTCAACACTTTCAAACTCAAATTCCTTTACCTCCTCAAAATAAATGACTGACTCATCCGTGGATTCATCTGGAATTTCCCAATGAACTTCCTTATCTTTTTCACTGTCAAGCTTAAGTTCAAGGGGGTCCGGATATTCAACATAAGTCTCTGGGAAATTAGCTTCCATGATTTCCAATTGATCTTCCATGGCCATAAATTGTTCATTCATGGTTTCACAATGTTTTGTATGGGCATATTGCATGTTCAAAATGATGTCTTTAAGCTCTTCAATGGGATCTGGTGGAGCATCAATCTTTATATCTGAATTAGTTGTTTTAATAGCTAGAAGATTTATCCTCTTCCATTTTTCCATAAAATCATCAACCAATTCATTGTAAATTTCATCCTGACCATCCCCAAATCTATCCAAAAAGGCAAACAACAAGTCCCGTATGGTTTTGAACTCATTATCATCCGAATCATGACACCAATCATAAGCCAAATCCTCACAAAGAGTCATGACAAACAATTGCATTAGAACATCCTCATAAATAGGTGGGTCACACCATTCATC
>ML825459.1:45595-68969 GCA_009831015.1 Picea engelmannii | reverse complement strand
TAGCATAGATTTGATTCCACTAGGAACAACTTCAAAATCACGAAATTTCACGTTTACCAAGACAACAATTTATTTCTCCAATGCAACAAGTGATGACTAGTGCCTTTAATGATTGGGTTAATGGAGTTAAGAAAGAAAGAGCTAGAGGTACTACCTCCTTGGGGGTGTAAATCCTCTTACTCCCCAAGGCAAGTATTCCTAGCTAGGGTTTAGGCTAAGAGGGTGTATGCACTTATACTTCTCTTAGAAAACCCTTATTAAACAAACAAAACTTAAGCATAAAATGATGGAGGCTAAGGTGGGGGTGTATGCCCTTATACTTCCCACCTAACTCTAGCAAAATAACCTTGTCTTGAACATAAATGATAATACAATGTAAAAAGCCTTACCAATTCAAGGAGAAATGCTAAGACAAACCATCACAATAGCAAAAGAATAGCCTTCCAAGGCTAGCACATCACTTCCACCGACCAATAACCAAAGATAGCAAAAATTTCAGTCCAAGGCCTCTCCAAATGGGAGAGATATGTTATGAAATGAGATCTTATGATCTCTATTTATACAAAATGTCACCAAAATAGTTTATCCACATAACTTTAGGGTAAACCACAAGACTAGGGGTCAACAACCCTAGTCTTGCCCCTTTACGCAAATAATATTAAACAATTCACTTAAAATTTATTTTCACACACAAAAAAACTCTAACTTAAGGTGACGTCACCCTTTATGGGACATTTTGACACTAGGAGCAATTCGTTGGTGTTGGAGAAGTGTAGTTAGGCTTTCCAAAGTCACATGCCAATCATCTAGGTCATTTTTTCATGGTCAAAGCCCCATTCTCCTCAAGACATCCTTGTGTCAATGAATAATATCCTCACCACGAAACCCTAGCCCTCCTAGATGACGTGATGCCTCCAAAGGTGACATTTTGCCTCTCCTAGGAAAAACGTTTGGCATGTGAGGGCTAGGTCATGTTTTCCACGGTGGCTTCTAGGCCTTCAAAGGTATGTCTCTCTCATCTGACATGCGGGCCCTTGGCATCCAACTTGTGGGCTTCAAGCCCCATGGAAGCCCAAGCTAGGCATGTTCCTCCAAAATTTTTCGTCAACTAGGTCCTGCAAAGACAAATAAGCACGCCCTCCAAGGATCTCAAGTCAAAATATCATGATGAGTAAATCAAGTCAATAAATGAGCCACCTAAGCATGTGCATCAAAGATTACCCTGTCAATCAAATAAGTGCTCAAAGACATTATACGACTTGCCAAGCTTGGATATGGGAGGGTTGACGAGGTGTCCTATTGGGCAGATCTTCCCTAGGTCAAGGAGTGTTTCCCAAGTGATCCCTCTCTGAGCCATGTAAAGTGGATGAAGTGGTTAAGGATAAAGCCTCAATGGGCATGGGGTTCATGACATACAAGGGGTTGTAGTGTCTCATTCATGGGTGCCTTTGTAGAGGGTGTGTGGCACCTTTGTTTGCAATGCAATTTTTCCAAGCCCATCGTTTTGCCCTTCTTTGTTTCTTTCATGTTTTAAGAATGAGTTGAAGGCCCTGGCGTGGTGTCTAGATAATGACAATGTCACTCACAAATACCTTGCGAAAATGAGAAGGTTGGCTCGTGATGAGACACCCTTTCTCTCAATTGTGCAACTGAGAGCCACTACCCTGGCATGGTGGCCAGATGATGGTAATGTTATACAACAAGATACCCATGATTATGATAGGCCAACTCATAATGAGACCTCCTATCCTCCAACTAACCCCCTAAGCATTCTATCATTTATTCTTGCGGGTCCCCCTCTTCTTATAGATAAGCGTTTCATTGCTTTCTTGGGGGATCCCTGGGCGAAGCATTTGGAATGTTTATATATATGCTTTTATCTTTTACCCAACAACAATCCCTCTGGGCCTTCAACCCCTTCTTCCCATAGAATGAGGGACAACCCCTTCTTGGGTCAATACACCCAAAAATCCCAAGAGATAAGGAAATGAAGGGTTTAAATGATGAAAAGTGGTAAGTATGGCCGGGAATGGTACGATGGTTCTTCAAGGGAGTTCCTAGTAGCAAACCCATTCCCAAGGAAGACCACTTACTAGGGCACAATGTCAACCACCAAGGTGAAACAGTGCCTAGTAGCAAACCGATTCCCAAGGAAGACCACTTACTAGGGCACAATGTCAACCACCAAGGTGAAACATGGAAAAAGGCATAATGTCTAAGCATATGCCATGAAATCTAAAGTAGTCTAAGATACAACATACTCAAATGCCTCAAATATTGAAATGACACTCACCATAATAATGACTTGTACCTCATGGAGCAAGGCCCAGTGCCTCTTGGAAGCCAGCTGGTGTGGTGGATGCTATTCGAAAATCCTGACCTCTATGGTAGTGAGAAGGGTCTCCATCTGCGCAAGTGGATACTGCTGATCATGCTGTCTCTCGTCACTCCATATCTGCAACCTGAGGGCCTCAAGACATGATCTCCTTAGTTATCCCACAAAATGGGGATAACAGGACCAAACATTGTGCAGCCTTGAAAACACATTTTCAACATTATCTGTGTAATAGGACTATAGGTACTATTAAATGTGCAGAAATAAACTATTTACTTTGACTTTGGTAATGACACTAGTATTTCACAAATTGTCTTTATCTTGGGCAATTGAAGGAATGTGATTTCCCTTGAAGTGATCTTGGAATTTGTTCTATGCATCTTCCTCCAATCCTTGTAGTCTTTATTAGTCGACAATGAAAAATAATTGTCTACATGGCGTCCAGGTGAATCAGTGTGACTTTGAGTCAATGCACATGCTAGAAATGGACGTCTACGTTGGGCATAGACTAAGCACTATAAAGGAACATTAATGACAAATTGGATGATTTTGTATGCACTGGTACAGGTTAAAAAATTAAACTGTTTACTTTGACTTAGGTAATGAGACAAGTATTTCACAAATCCTGTTTATCCTGGGCAATTGAAGGAATGTGATTTCCCTTGAATGCTCTTAGAAATTGTTCTTGGGCATATCCCTCTAATATCTGTAGTTTTTATTAGTTGAAAATGAAAAGCCAGTGTCTACATGACGTCTAGGTAAATTAGTGTGACTGTTAGTAACTGGACATGCTAAGAAGGGGCATCTACTTGGTCAAAAACAAGGAAATTTGAAGTAAAATTAATGACAAATTTAATGATTTAAAACTTAGAACTCCTTTTGGCTACTTGAAAGACTGTATTAGTTAAGAGATAATGTAGAATTCAGGTTACCATATACAGAGGGGCTTCTAGTATAGTGTCAATAAATGATTGACATCACATGCTTAAAGATGGATTCTTGGACATGGAGTCAACTAACAGTAATAGAGGATGAATTTCAATGAATTTATTTGTGTTCTGAGATTATATGTGTGTGATACCAGAGTTGACAACGATTTCATTATTCATTAGTTGATAATTGTTTCATTCTTCGTTAAGCCTACAATACAATTTGTAAYGCCATTATTTYGAGCTCATTTATCTAACTACCATTTTTCTATATTTTTAGGTTCATCTTCATTGRGATTTGATTGAAAATATAACGTGGCCTRATGKGGTGGTTTGCATTTCTTGGTCAAAGAGTTTGAATTTTKATATCTTTTGAGAAAAAAGGGTTAAGGCATTCATAGTGTAGAAGTAGATTTAWGCTATTAGTYGTTTGTCTTTAATTTGGTAATGATTTTACTGYCCTACTCACATAGCTTGTTTTCTCATGGAAAATYRTAGGACCATTTACAGTGATTGATGAGCATTTTAACGCTATTCTTCCAAATTTCTTTGATGCCATTGGCCTAATGCTTATGATTCGCATAACACATCAACACCAGGTACTTCTTCACATTGCCTATCTCATAAATTGCTAGTTATAAATAATTAGAATATAGGTCATATTGGTAATATATGATCATTTTATTTCATCTGGATTCTTGTTTTAGACATTCAAATGATTTCTTTCCACGCATTGTATTACTATAATATGCTTTTAGTGTGAGAGCATGTGTACATGTGAGTACAGATGGGTAGAAAACGACATCCTATACAACTTTGCTGTTTTAACATTTTGAAATTTGCATGTAAAACATAATTATTTTATCATTATCTTTGTTAGCTCAGCTGTAAACTTTAGGGGCCATTTATTTTTCAATGAAGTATAGAGAAATATAATCGCAAACAAACACCAGTAAGAAATAGTTCAAGTAACCTGATTTCATTGAAGTTATAAAGCTCCTCCTTAATTTCCTGCTATGATAAGGATAAGAATGTAAATAACTAGAATACTCTGTCGTTTGTGAAAGACTTCCTAGACTGAAGTCACGTGAACCTTAAGTAATAATGAAGTAAATTGAAGCAATTTATTCATAGTGCCTAAAATATTTTATTAGAATAAAGATCAGTATTCCCATAGTTAAATTGAAGAGGTCTAGATCTCTACTAAGGTTCTGCATCCTAGTTGCACATTACTAGGTTGCAATGTAGAGGGATGATTCATGGACCAAAAAATTTACATGGTAATTGTAAAATTCTGAGGTACTAGAAGGCTTCCCAACAGGTCTGTCTTTGACCTCTTGTTGGGCTCTAAGTTTGAGTTCTCAAAGCTGTCCTTGCTGCTGTTTTAGGACAGCAAACAGGTCTGAATTTTCTCCTCTCAAATCTGCCCTCAAAACTGATTATTGCATGCTCTTTTAAGGTGCCCTTGCAAGTGTTTTCGTAACTAATGTTAGCACATGCAAATACCTTAAAACATACAACACTCCTCTAGGATCTTAACTACTTTACAGCTGATATAAAACTAAGCATACATGGGCTCTAAGTTTGAGTTCTCAAAGCCGTCCTTGCTGCTGTTTTTGGACAGCAAACAGGTCTGAATTTTCTCCTCTCAAATCTGCCCTCAAAACTGATGATTGGATGCTCTTTTGAGGAGGTGCCCTTGCAAGTGTTTTCGTAACTGATGTTAGCACATGCAAATACCTTAAAACATACAACACTCCTCTAGGATCTTAACTACTTTACAGCTGATATAAAACTAAGCATACATGAAAATTTAACACATAGTGTTTCTGGTCAACATGACCCTGGACAAAACCCCCCCGGGGAAAACCAGTTTGAGATATATGTATATATATGGAGTGCTTCAAGTAGCAAATACAACAAGGAGATAAATACAATGGAACCTGTCCACTTTGCAAGCTCCTCTCTGTTAAATTTAGAGCTGTTATTAAGTTCTTTTCAATTTACTAGAGCATAACAACATAAGCAGGATCACTGAAAGAAACACAATCACAAGGTACACAACATTTTATCTTGGGAAACTCTCATGGGGGAGAAAACCCAGCAAAAAATTCCTCAATAATAGATTGCCAATACAATGCCAAGACTAAAGACCAAAACCACAAAGAAAAGACTAGGACTGAGCATGCACCTCTCTCTCCTTCTTCTTGCAACTGCAACTACCTTCAAAAGATGCGCACTAAAGTGAGTGTGAGTGAGTGAAAAAATGAGGCGCCATCCTCACTTATTTATACTAGCTGAGGGGGCGCTAGGGTTATGTCTCTTCACCAAGCAGGGCTGACTTCTTCCAATAGTGGTTAAAACCACTTTAATAAACCCTAGGGGCCGACTTTTTCCAATAGTGGTTAAAATCACTTTAATAAACCCTAGGGGCTGACTTCTCAAATACCACCATATGAATATGGTTTGACCGATCCACACGAGGGGATTTGGTCTTATACAAGACCCGACATGATCAATCCACAAAAGGGGATTTGATCTATATAATAATAACTCAATTATAATTAGAATATTCTTTGCAGTTACACTATTTCAACACTCTCCCTTAACAAGAAGGGTATTCTACTGACATAACCCAATACAACATCATCAGGAGAGAGAGAGGGTAGCAACATCATCATCATCTGGAACACTGATTGGCATATCTACAAATCATCGAAATTTTTTCTCATCATCAATATCATTATCGTTCACAACATGGAGCTGGAGTAGCATCATCATCATCGTTCACAACATGGAGCTGTAATATCATCATCATGATTCACAACATGGAGTTGGAATAACATCATCATCATCATTCACAACATGGAGCTGGAATAACATCATCATCATCATTCACAGCATGAGGCTGGTACAACATCATCAACAACGAGAGGCTGAATCAATCAACATCATCAGCATGAGGCTGAAACAACAACATCATCAGCACGAGGCTTAGACAACAACATCATCAGCACGAGGCTGAGACAACAACATCATCAACATATGGCAACAGAATGAGGCAGGTGCAACAACATTTTGTGGTACTCTGACAGACCGTCCTTACCGAATCTTCGGGATTTGCCCAGGAATAATAAGATTCCCTAGGATATAAAATCCTAATGGAGCTACCACGTGGTACTCTGACAGACTGTCCTTACCGGACCTTCGGGATCTACCTAGGAATCAAAAGATTCCTTAGGATATAAAATCCTAACGGAGCTACCACTACTGACCACAACTGGCATATACATGCACAGGTACTCTAACAAACCATTCTTACCGGACCTTCGGGATCTATCCAAGGAAGATCAATCCCCTAGGATATAAAATCCTAATTGAGCTACTTGTTATTGGTCAGGATACCATTGTATCATCAGCATCACTCCCCCTTTTGAGGGAGGTCCTTTTGGACTATACCAATATTGTCTCGAAAGTATTCAAACTTTACTCGAGACAGAGGCTTGGTCAAGACATCTGCAACCTGCTCATCTGTGCCAACATATTGGAGCTTTACAGCTCCCCTCTGCAGCATATCACGAATGTAGTGATACCAGATCTCTATGTGCTTCGACTTGTCATGGAACACTGGGTTCTCTGTAATCTTTATGCAACTCTGGTTATCACATAGGATCACGGTGGCTTCCATCTCTAGATCGAATAGACTTGTCAACAACTTTCGAAGCCATATGGCTTCACAATTGGCGGAACATGCTGCAATGTATTCCGCTTCTGCCGTGTTGAGAGCAATATTGGATTGCTTTCTGCTCTTCCATGAAGTCATGGCTGACCCCAAACTGAAACAACATCCTAAAGTGCTCTTTCTATCAGAAACACTTCCAGCCCAATCTGAATCAGTATAACCATACAGTCTGAAGTCATGATCTTCAGTATAACAAAGACCATAATCCAACGTACCCTTAAGGTATTGTATCACATGCTTTGCAGCTACATGGTGAACACCTCTGGGCTCTACTAGACGTTGACTCAAGGTGTTCACATCAAAATATATATCTGGCTTGGTATTCGTCAGATACATCAACGAGCACCAATAATCTGTTTATATAATGTAGCATCAACCAATTCTAATGAAGTATCAACTAAGAGCTTCAACTTTGTTTCCATGCGTGTGTTCATGGCTTTGCATTCCAACATGTCAAACCTCTTCAGTATTTCAACTGCATACTTCCCTTGGTTAAGGAAGATCTTCTCTGGGCTCTACCAAACTTCAAGACCTAAGAAATAATGCATCAGGCTTGTTATTCCCCACTTTTAGGGATAACTAGGAGATCATGTCTCAAGGCCCACAGGTCCCAGACATGGAGTACCGAGAGCAGGATTGACTTTAGCATGGCCCTGGAGGGCCCATCTTTTCTCCTTTCCAACACCTCTTCTTTGTCAGCAGCAACATCCATCACCATTGGCTTGTTCCTGTATCAGAGGTGGTTCTTGCTCCGTGAGGTAATTGGTCCAGGTATCATGGTATGTGTCACTTTGATCATCAAAACCCTTGAATATGTGCATCTGATTCCTTTTATTTCTAACAACTGCTTGGATCTTACACTTGCCCACTTGACCATGTCTGGGGGGGTTGACAGGGTGCCCTAGTAAGCTTGTGTTTGTAGGTTTTGGTTTGCCACTGGGGGGGATTTCTGAAAAGCCATCGTCCACTCCCGTCACAACACCACCTTTTCATCTTGTTTCCCGCTCGCTCACCTATCCCATTCCATTTGTCCGGGCACTGGGTTGACCTACTTTCAGGACTGCACCTTATCTCGTGGGAAGAAGGGGCTAAGGGCCCAGAAGGTAAAAGCAAGCTGGTAAAAGATAAAATCCTAAGAATAAAACCTTGAGATGCTTCGCCCAGGGATCCCCGAGAAAATAATAAAAGGCTTCTTAGCAAGAAACAAGAGGGACCTGGAAAAATAATAAAACAAGACCTAGTCAGAGGATAGGGGGTCTCATCACGAGCTAGCCTATTAGGTCCATGGGTACCTAGTAGTATGACATTACCATGCCAGGGTAATGACTCTTGGTTGCATGGCCAAGGGAAAGGGGGTCTCATCATGAGTCAACCTTCTCATTTCTGTGAAAGTACTTGTGGGTAACGCTGCCACCACTGGTCACCACGCCATGGCAATGTCCCCTGATTAGTCTCTTGAAGAAAAAGAAAATAAAGAATAAAGAATAAAAGGCATGAATGTGCTTGGAAAGAATTGCATCTAGGACAGGTACAACTCGCCTTCTACAAAGGCACCCACAGGTAAAGCTTAGCATCCTCTGCCCCCCATTGCACCCACCTGCTTGGACATCCCTTGACCACATCACCCACTTACATGGCTTAGATGATGTCTCTTCCGGAAACTTTCATTTTCTAGTGGACACTAGCCCAATAGGATGCCCTGTCCTTTTCTCTAGACTTGTATTGCAGGCTTGTGTAATGTCTTTGAGCTTTTGACTGATGTATTAAGGATTATATGCACGTGTTTAATAATATTGATGATGAGATGTGATTGACATTGCTATGATCTCTGTGACTGATGAGCCCATGGAGGGCGTAGCTATTGATGTGCAGGACCATGCCCGACGGACAGGTACCATTTTGGACCGGTACACATGGGGAGATGATCAGTTCGGACCTCTATGGGGCTAAAGAGCCCATCGGGTGGATGCTGAGACCCCATCAGGGGGCAGAGATAGGACAAAGATGGATCAGGGGCTTTGCACCGGAGAAGAGGACGTTCCATCAGGGGCACTTTGGCAAGGCTTGACCTAGGGGGATTGACCCACTTTCAGTGGAACGTTGGCTCCAGATGACCTAGGACGTCACCAGGAGGCTTATGACATCATCATGAGCGTGTGGTAGATGGATAGGGAAGTTGGCACGTGTGGCAGCTTGGAGGAGCCCAAGGAGGGCTAACGTTTTGCTCCAGGATGCTCCATTGGCCCTAGAAGGGGCTAACGTCTCCCTCAGAGGGGCTTGATGTCTTACCTTTTTCTTGATTAGGGTTTTAATTTAGCATTTAATGTAAAAACAATATGATTTTAGTATTTTGGCCTTGTCAGCCTTTTTCATGACCTAAAATGTAAAATTAGGTCATGGTATTGTATAAATGAAGGATTTTCACCTTCATTTTTTCATCATCTCTCACTCACTCATTAGTGAGGTCTGAAATTTGCGCCCTCTCTTGGGTTATTGGCTGATTTAGTGATGCGCACTTGTTGAAGGAGGATTATTTTGGCATGTTTTGGCATTTCTCTTAATGGAAGGTGTTATAACTAGGGTTTGCATTACTTCTTCTTGGTGAATTTTAAGTATTTTTCTGCAAAACTTCTTGAATGAATGGTTGTAGTTCTATTTCTTCCATATATTTATAAATTTGCTGCATAAACCCTAGGTGACAAGCACCTTATTGGTCCTTGTCTCATGTCCCCATTGAGAAGACTTTCATCCATCAATTGAAGAAGGAGAGAGCCTAGCCATAGCTACACTCTCTTTCTCTCTTCATTTTTTGCTAGCCATATTACCTAGAAGTTGAGAAGAAGGAGACGCCCTAAAGCCTAGCTATTCTACACTTTGGGTCGATTTTTCTAGGGTTTGTTGGTAGAGCCTTGCTGTAGCAACACTTTGCTTCATCAAACCCTCCTGTCTTGGTTTTATGCCATTTCTTCAGCTAGCCGTGATTGCCATCAAGTTAAGGAAGGAGGAGAGAGCACGAGGCCTTGCCATAGCAACACTGGAGTGAGCCTCTCTCCCCTAGGGTTTTGATTCTGAGGCCTTGCCATAGCAACACCTCAGAACTCTTCCCTCTAGTCCTTGGCCGTTTTTATCCCTTTGCTTCCTTCAACCCTTGCGTCCTTCACTTTTGACTCCATTAACCCTAAGGCACTGATCTAAAGTCCTCCAGCATTGAAGTGAAGTTGATCACAACAACTCTCAAAATCTTGAATCAAACCCTAACTACTAACCCTAGCCTAAAACTAACCTTCTAACCCTATTGATGCCGTCATCTCTAGCTATTACATCATTGGTGCAACAAACGTTTTACTTTATGAGCAATTGAATGGTAGTTAAAGGCATTAATTGAATTGAGTATTGATTTGTTGCATTGAATGCCATATCGTTCTAGTATTTATTGGACAAGTGACATATTTATCATTGCTATTTTGTAAACATTGACTTCGTCAATATTTACTTTCAAATTGCTTATATTGAATATCAGATAGTCGTTGATTTATATGAAGTACTAACCCATTGATCATAGCTTGCATATATCAGTTTATTGTTGCTTTGTTCCAGGCAGGTGTATCTCTTTGGGGGTTTTACTTTATTATTGGCCTTTGGCCGGACTATCTGCTCGGTGGTGACTTGTGAGGGGGCAATAACTACTTTATCTTGTAATCCTTTGCCTTCTCAAAACCCCAGGTCACCGGGGACATCTCCCTTGGGCCTTACCACCCTAAATAGAAAGAACCATCCCATTGTGGTGACATTGGGTGGGATTGGTTCCTGTTACTCCAGTTTGATTCTCCATTTGATAGCCTTTTATCCTTGCTACAAACTGTGCAATAACAAGGCCTAGGTCTTTCATTTCAAATTCTGCAATGAGCTTCTTCTTACAATCTATGATGAGCTTTTCTTCTTCTGTTAAGAATAAGTCATCCACATACAACATCAATATAACTGGCTCATTATTCATAAAATTGAAGTAAAGGTTAGAATTAACTTTACTCTTGGTAAAGTCCAATCTCGTCAGGAAACTATCAATTCTGCCATACCAAGCTCTAGGTGCTTGCTTTAATCTGTACAGAGCTTTCTTTAACCTGCAGACATGAGTCTTTCTATCTTCAACTTCAAACCAAATTTTCACATGACATTGTACCAACCTGGTACACGTGCTCAACTGCAACTTAATCTGCACAATCATGTGCTAGCTCTACAAAGCACTATCTATCTTATTGTCTAAGATTATGTAATTGCTCCTTCTGGACTGGGACTCTGCACCTGCAACTACTATTTTTGAAGTTGGGCATGATTGCTTCATTCCCACTGTAACTGTTGCATTCTGAGAGTAGCTCCTCTATTCTATCATGACAACAACTTCATCTGAAACAGAGAGTAGCTCAATAACTGATACTGAAAGTATCACTTCTTCTTTCATGGAGGTAACTCTATCTGATATTGTAGTCATGTCTCCATGACCCAACTAATGTACTACAACAACTAGCACTAGACATAACTCAATCTCAAATATAGGGATTGCTCCCCTTGAATCTCATACTGTATCAGAATCACGGTTGTTCTGGTTGTCTTCATGAACACTAGAACTATTTCTTCGATTACTGGAGTAAGTGTCTCGTCATAGTCTTCGCCCTCTTGCTGGGAGAATCCTCTGGACACAATTCAGTCTTTGTACATCTTTATACTGTTATCTGCAACATGCTTGATTTGTTAGATCAATCTTGGAAGTCAACACTGACTTCCCTTCTAGTCTCACGAAAAAATTCATATCCCAGTCCTTTTGACTGGCTTTTTTCTCTATCATTGAAACAAAGGAATCTTCCTAGGAGATTTCATGTCTCCTAGAGGTTTCTGAAACTACGAGCTAGTCTTCTCAACTCTTGGCATCTGTCTACGAGTCTTGGAAGGTGTCTCCTTTTCTCGTCTGATCCTCTCCGAGATCAGGCTCACTCTATTCTTGATTTCTTCTGAGTCTACAAAGACTTCATACTGTCTACAAGATATACTTGGTGTAGAATACCAAGTCTTAATATGAAAAGATGAGTCAGACTTCAAACAAATTTTGCTTCCTGTCAAGGTGGCTTCGTTATCCATTGATCAAGTCTATTGAATGTTCGGTCATCTTTGGAGCGTTCTGCTCATTACAATCAATCTCCATATGAGATACTTTGTATCTCAAAAATAGCTTCTTCTTCATTTTCTTTGGTACATGAATGTATACGGTCATGTACATAATATGCTTCATGTCTTGTCTAATATGTTGCCTCCTGCAACTGTCACTATAGCTTCCTCGAGGTTATCACTTGTGACATGCCCGAAACAAGAACGACAACAGACACGAATAATACTCTTTTGATAATAATAAAACAATAGCAAGAATAATCGTTACAGTAGCTCCTTTAGAGCTATCACTTGTGACCTGTCTGAAATAAGGGTCAAAAGTAAGAAATACAATACGAAATGAGAGCAACACTCTTTTAGTGTTGTGATCAATCATTCCTCCATGGTAACTTGGAACCAAAACAAGAAGTTTCTCCTAGAGGAGATGTTAGTTGTATCTGGTAAGTGATTACAATAAGCATTCATCTCATTAATGCTCACATGCTACCAGGTATAAAACCTTTTAAAGATTGCTTATCTCAGTTATAGTGTTTAGTTGTAATGAGGTAGTTATCAAACTTGACATGTGCAAGTTTGAATCTTATCAACTTAATCAATCAAACCTGGAACTTGGAGTCTTGTCCTCAAGAATGAGTGTTGTTGCTTTTCTTCCTAGACTCCTTCGCTCAAGATGACAAGTATTCTCTTCAACCTGTCCTTTGTATTGAGATAATGTGCTTTCTTGATAGAAATCTAAGAGAATAAACTCTACAATCTCAACTTTAATCAATCTAATACCTTGACTTTAATTTTGACCAGTGGGAAGTATGATGGTCATAACTTCAACATACAACTTGGATGTTCATAATGTCATAACAAATAGATGCATATCAAAATAATCAAACCTGGGGTGCATTATTCCTTTGAATGTGCTGGATTTGAGATCCTTCTCGATCTATGACAAATGATCCCTTCTCCTGCAAATACCCTTTTAAACATATGTAAGTACATACCTCTGATAGTATCGACAGGTAGTGGCACCACCCGATAGTAACGATAAATAACAAACCTTTAAAACTTCAAAGGTGCTGCAATTGATACTACAACTGATACTGATACTACAACTGCAACTGCCACTGGTATTTCCACTGCAACTGCAACTGCAACTTAGGGTTTTATGAGGAAACCCTAATTTTTCAAATTTCAAATTTTGAAATTCTGATCAAGAGACTAGATGCGCTGTTCTGAGGCGAGTAGGCTGGAGCTGTCTGTTTTCGAAAATTTCAAGTTTTACCCCTTGAAACTTGACCTTCGCAAATCTGCACTGGTACTGGTTTTGGTTTCTTGGTTTTCTAGTTTCTGGTACCAGTCAAAACTAGGGTTTGACTTTTCGGAGGCTCTGGCCATTAAAAAGGTGCGCTCAAGCTGCCAAAGGATGGCCTAGGGTAGGGCACACTTCCCTAGAAGGTTTTTAGTCAGAAATTCCTTTCCAATAAAAAGCCCTAATTTTCTTGTATGACAACAATGACGTTTTTTGTTACCCAATGAAAGGTGCTTTATTTAGTTCAGCTCTGATACCATGTTAAATTTAGAGCTGTTAATAAGTTCTTTTCAATTTACTGGAGCATAACAGCATAAGCAAGATCATTGAAAGAAACCCGAGGTACACAACATTTTATCCTGGGAAACCCTCATGGGGGAGGAAACCCAGCAAAAACTTCCTCGATAATAGATTGCCAATACAATGCCAAGACTAAAGACCAAACCCACCAAGAAAAGACTAGGACTGAGCATGTGCCTCTCTCTCCTTCTTCTTGCAACTACAACTACCTTCAAAAGATGCACACTAGAAGTGAGTGTGAGTGAGTGAACAAGTGAGGCGCCATCTTCACTTATTTATACTAGCTGAGGGGGCGCTAGGGTTATGTCTCTTCACCAAGTAGGGCCAACTTCTTCCAATAGTGGTTAAAACCACTTCAATAAACTCTAGGGGCCGACTTCTTAAATACCACCATATGAATATGGTTTGACCAGTCCACAAGAGGGGATTTGGTCTTATACAAGACCCGACATGATCAATCCACAAAAGGGGATTTGATCTATATAATAATAACTCAATTATAATTAGAATATTCTTCGCTGTTACAATATTTCAACACTCCCAAGCTATGCAAGCAAGTTCCTTGAAGAATGCGCCCAAGAAGTGCGTCCTTCCCTTTCCGTGGCTGAACTTGAAGATCCTTGGCCCTTGCTCAATCCTTGGCTGATTGAAGATCCCTTGCACACAAACTGTCACTTGTATGCGCCCTCAACCATGCACCAACCAGATTTGAGATAGCTCCATTCCAACTAGAGCCTGCTAGCTTCTGCCCTCTCTCCAAGAGTGCGCCCTTACACTAGTAAACACTCAACACACAAATGATTGAAGCTTTAAGTTTGAGTTCTCAAACCCCATTTGAAGCAAATAAGCATCTATCCAACAATGCCTTTCTCAGAAGCCACACATGAGAATCTCTCTCCAACACGTCAAACCCCTGTGACTTCTGTATGTACACCTCCTCCTCAATAAAGCCATTCATAAAAGTGGTCTTTATATCCATCTGATGTATCCTCCAAACCATCTCTGCCGCTATGGCAATAATGCCCCGAATAGAAGTGTATCTCGCAACTGGTGCGAACGTCTCATCATAGTCGATTTCCTCTATCTGAGAGAATCCTCTCGCCACAAACCGGGGCTTGTGTTTCTCTATGCTGCCATCTGTAGCATACTTGGTCTTATACAACCATCAGGAAGTCACAACTAACTTCCCCACTAGTCTCGGCACCACCTCCCATACATCATTGCGCATGATAGAGTCATACTCCTCCAGCATGGCCTCTCGCGAATTCTGCTGGTCAACTGCCT
Organism: Picea engelmannii; assembly: GCA_009831015.1. NCBI lineage: Eukaryota > Viridiplantae > Streptophyta > Pinopsida > Pinales > Pinaceae > Picea > Picea engelmannii. The sequence continues at coordinate 53,919 of ML825459.1, read as the reverse complement.
GCGCAAAAGTTGTGGGCTGTGAATCTGTGATGCTCGTCACCATCGCCAAGTAGGAACCAAGCCTCTCTGGTGCTCTTCTCTCTCTGAGCAACCTCTTGGGCTCTCCAACATTCTCCTTGGCTTCCTTCAGGGTCTCCTGAAACCATCTCGGTTTCCTCTTCCCTAGAGTAACCAATGGAGAAGTGATATCTCCGCGCCCAAGAGTCCCAACCTTAGATCTAATCCCAACACTCTAAGATCCTGAGGTCTCTGCACCCTCCGCTTGAATACTCTACAACTGTGATCCTGAAGACATACAAGGTGACCCTGTCACCCTTGAAACTGGTGCACTCGACACCTGAGGTTGTGTCCCCTTTGATGCATCACTCTAAATCTGCGGGACCTCCTCAACTCTATCTCTCGACTCGAGAGACCTCCTGAAAACTCTACCCTCCTGAAATCTGACATCTCTGCTCACCACCACTTTCTACTGTGATGGAATGTAGATTTGGTAGGCCTTCGAGACCTTTGAGTATCCAACTAAGATCCCCTGTTGCACTGTGGGATCTAGCTTTGTCCTTTTCTCTGAGGGGACATGAGAGTATGTCAAGCATCCAAAAATGCGAATATGCTCAACATCAGGCCTCCTCCAAGTGAAGGCCTCCTCAGGAGTCTTCCTCCCCAAAACTTTGTGGGGACTCCTGTTCTGCAACAACACTAGCCTTAGCCCATAAGTATAAAGGCAGTGCCTGATCATGCAACATCGATCTCGCTGCACCTGTAATGGCCCTGTTCTTCATCTCTGTAACCCCGTTCTGCTAGGGGTTGTAAGGTACGGTCATTTGCCTTCTGATCCTTGCCTGGGTACAGAAGTCCACAAACTCCGTGGAGGCATACTCGCCTCCATTGTCTGACCGTAAGACCTTGATCTTCTTTCCTGTTTGGTTCTCCACAAGAGCTTTGAACTCTTGGAACCTCATGAAGACCTCACTCTTGGCCTTCAAGAGATAGATCCAGGTCTTCCTGGAGTGGTCATCTATGAAAGTGAGATACTACTCACAACCACTCAAGGACACTCAAGACATAGGCCCACACACATCTGTGTGTATCAAATCCAGTATCCTAGTTGACCTGCGATCACTACTGGAAAAGAAAGCGTTGGTAAACTTACCAAGGGCACACCCTCTGTGCTGAATTGTGGCACTCCTGTGACAACCTCTCTCAGCCCTCCAAGAGCCCCATGATTTAGGTGAGCCATCCTCTGATGCCATAACTCACATAACTGACTGCTGCTGTCGCTACTCACTGCTAAAGCATGCAGGGGCTGGAAAAACAATCTATACAGTTTTCCATCCCGCACTCCAATCACCTTCCCAGAGGTGAGTCTGAACCCCTTAGGGTGTGTTGACCGCCTCTTCAACTGGGGGTAAACTCCATGTACCATGAAGATATGCATCATCAGATGTAAATATGTCGAAGACTTTTTGGTTCTACAGGGCATTTTTTTGCTCCAACACACAGTTTTGTAAGCGGGATTACCGCACCCCTGCGTGGGTTAATATTGTAATAGGTCTACATGGATCATGGTTAGGTCAGTTGCCTTAGGATTTATTCATTAGGAGAGTTCCTTTCACTGAGTGTTTTTTATCCTCATGAGGTTAATGTGGCCTAACCAGCCAGGTTAATCTCCCTTGAGTTTTTCACTCCCACTAGCAATAAATCCTCCAAAGTGGTGAAAGGTGTTCTAATGAAGTCATTCTTGGGTAGCTAGTGTTTAGGAATGATGTAAATGACCATGTAAGACAACACGCAAAATTTCGCGGAATTCCATCGACTCTAGCTGGGTTTTTTTAATTAATTAATTTTTCCTAAGGTTGGGAATTAAATTAATTAATTAATTCTGGATAATTAATGTAAAACTTAGGTCCCGGGGCTTTTGATAGGGGTATTTGTACTCAAAAGAAAGATAATGAGACCTCCTACACCCTTGGACCAAGTTTCAACTCAGTCGGACAAGTTTTGTTAGGGTTTTTGTCCACTTAGGAGTTTTTTCGGAAAACAACTATTTTATTTGCTAAACCCAAGACATGGAAAAATGTCAATTTTGTAATAATTAGTCAAAAAAGGTAAAGTTAGTGTGATAATTAGTGAGAGAGACCCCACCTAACCCATCCTTAACCTATTCCTAACCTTTACAACCCTTTACCCACTTTTGTAATTAAATCCCACTCCAAGCTTACGTTCCCCATTTGGGTAATACGTCCCCACTCTTTGGATTTATTTGGAAACTCTTTTAAGAGTGGTTTATGGGCCCCTCCTCATGAGGTGCACCCTCCCTCTTCTCTCCACATCTCAATTGGATTGTGCTATCCACACTCCTCCACACTCCATCACCTTGCCTCACACATTCCCTCTTTGGACTCATGCTTTCTCTCACGTGAAACTGGAAAGGCCACACGTAAAGTTGGAAACTTACCATTGAATGATGCGTGGGACCCTTCCTTCACCCATATGCCTTCCATATCCTTTCCACCTCATCTTTGGAGTGTGACACACACACTCCCCCACACTCCAACTCTGACTCATGCTTTCCTCTTTTTGACTTTCGCTTTTCCTCATGATTGAGATGGAAACACTTGTTGGGAGATGGAAACATCTCATTAAAAGATGGAATAAAGGCATGTGTGGGTCTCTTCTTACCCAGTTCGCCCCTCCTTCCTTGCTTTTTCCCCATCCACTCATCTCACATTCCATTTCCCCTCACCCTAAAAGCTCTTTCTCTCATTGGTGTGTTTTCCCTTTGAGTTGTCTTTCCCTTTGGATCTTTGACAAGTGTTGAAGATCCAAGAGGGGTCTCTTGGTCTCCCAAGGCTATAAAAGAAATCTTTCACTCCCTCATTATTCACCATTCTTCACAGTATTGTTATGCTACCAAATTCTCCATCTTCCTCTCTCTCACTATTGTCATTTTGCTTCACTGATTTTGTTCTTGAAGAGCTTGGAACAACTTTGTTGCTACAACCTCTTCCCATTTGATAATAAAGAATTGCTTTGGAGGAATCGGGAGTGTTGGATTTTGTCTACATGCTTCATCTATATACAAGGTGATATTGTTCTTTGCTTTCAGTATTTTGTGATCATTAAGTAGCATAGCTAAAGTATAACTTTGTTTGCTTGGCTAGGTTAAGTAGAAGTTTGTTTGCTTGCTTATATGCATTATATTCATGTTTAATACTAACTTTGTTGTATTATGCATGCATGCAATCCATTTATCTATTTGATCTCATAGTTTATTGAAGCTTGTAGGTTGCCTTGAAAAGGAGTTGTCGGGATAGGTTCAAGGACAAATCTACCCTCATTTTTATTTACTCTTCACAAGCAATTTTCTGTTTTCTTCCTCCTCCTTTCACTTTCAGATTTTGGTATCTAACGTGCTTAGATAGGTCATTTAATCAATATAAAATTCTGGTTTTTATATGTATGAAGTTTCTGTTGAAGAACATAAATTTTATAATCATTTGTGAGTGTGTTGCAGCTCAAATCAGCAAGCAATAACTTGCTGATTTTTGCAGATTCTCGCCAAGACAAGAGGGCATGCTGCCCAAATACAAGCACAACACACCTTTCCGGTATTCCTTTCGAAATGGTAACAGTTTCTCCTCTTTCTCATCTCTCTAAAACACTGTAAGCAATCCCAAAGGAGCATACCCAAGTGGCTTGCCTTCCTTTCCTTCAGTCTTTACTTTGCAAGTTTAGATTAGTTTTCTTTTCTGTCTTTCCTTGCTTAGTTTAGCTAGATTAGTTGTGATTTCTACATGCATGCTTAACTTAAAATTACCTAAAGTAGATCTCATAACACATGCTAGCTTAGAGCCCGTGGAGGCTTAGATTACATCTCTTTTTCAGTTGCATGCAAGTTACATATCGTTAATCTTTGTCTTACATACATGCATGCACATGGCGGTTACATAATCTCTTAAGTAATCGTCTTTCATTATCTGCAAGTTATTTCCATTGCTCTATTCTCACATGCAACAATCTAATTAAACAATTTAACTTGCAGTATATTGGTTTAAAGGCTTTAGCGTTCACTTTCACAGTTTTCAGTTTCACAAGCATTTTCAGTTCTTGACATTTAAATGCAATAATTCAAACTTAAGAACTTATTTTGCAACTTCATTGTTTAAGGGCTTTAGCCTTCGTATCTTTCATTTTCAGTATTTTGGCACTTGTGAGCAAGCTACAAGCACTCAGACACATTTACATCACTTAGCTCATAGTCTAATAATTAATTAATTAGACTTAATAGGACACCATTACCAACCATCTTCGCCATCTAAAACGAGGTCGGAGGAAGGCAACGGAAGGAACTAGGCCGAGGACGGTCTCACGGCGTGCGACGTCCTTTCCGGGAGTACTCTTATCTTAGGACTGACCTGTGAAGCTAGGGTGGGCCTCGTTGCCTAACTTCTTGAGCATCCAACAATCACTTGGTAACTGGGGGAGGAAAGTTTTGGGCTGACACTTAGCTAGGATTAAAATTAATCTCACTTAATCACTTAACTTTAATACTTGGTCTACAACATCTGCAGTATAATTTTACACTTGCAAACATTCAGATCTCATACTTATATTCACATGCAAGTCTTTTATATGTTGTAGAATAATTGTCTAAGTGGTTATATCTATCATCTGGAGTACTTTACATTTTCAAGCATTTCATCTATCTTGTATCCTTGTATCTGTGGTGTGATCCTTCAAGAAGTGCGCATCCACCTGGAGGCATTCTCTTGACTGGGTCTTGAGTGCTTTGCGTACCTTTGCCATTAATAAACAATCCAATAGAATTCTATCTATTGTGAGCATGCTTGGCTTGATGTGAATGCGTATATTGTCTTGAATATCTTCTTCTCTTGCACATTTCAAGAACCTGTGAATATCTGTATATCTTCTAGTTTAGCTTTGTATATTTTGCATATTCTGTTGTATCTAATCTATACTTTGTAACGAACATCCCCTTAACTTACTTGACCCCTTGCCCAATCTTAGGCACTAGTCTTAGTTGACCTAGGAAAAGGTTTGACTGTCATACTTGTCTGTTGCAGCTTGCATTTGCTGCTTAACATCATAGGCTAGATTCCCCCAGACCATCTAACTAATTAAAACCAACTCCTAGAGTTTAAACGTTAATCTCATCTAGTAACTAGGGTCTACCCCCCTTGGCTTCCCTAGGAGTTAGCCTAGACGGAAGAGGTTCAAGTCAAAGTGACAGCGTGCGCTTTGAGCCTAGGCATTGTGCCTCCGAGGACACACTAAGTGAGCAGGACTTAGCTCACGTTTGCAAGTGTGTATAAGGACGGCAACAGGGTGTATGAGGATCTCTGTCCCTCTGAAGGACACCTCAAGACCCTTTTCCTAGTGGGTGGAAACTGAGATGAGATTCTTTTTCAGCCCAGGGACAAACAACACATCCCTGAACGATATGGGTGGCATAATATCCCTTTGAAATGTCACTGTGCCACGCCCAACAACCCTGGCAATGGTGTCATCTCCAAGTGCAATCTCCATCTTGACCTTAGGATCTATGAGATTAGTGAAGTGCTCTCTCACACCCGTCATATGGCTCAAAGCTCCACTGTCTATATACCAGATGCTGGGTGTCGTCTCAACTGATGCACAAAAAATAAGGAAGGCACACTCCCTCTCAAACTGAGCTGTGAACTCCTCCTCATCTGCTGTAGCTGCTGCACCACCCGGCTTCTTCTTCTGTTTGTTGGGACACTGTCCAACATAGTGTCCCATCTTCTTACAAGCAAAGCGCACTTCACTTTGCGCATATCTCTCTTCTTCCCACTACCACTCTCATGTGGCTTGGCCCCTCTCTTGGGACCCTGTCTAGCACCCTGACCGGTCTTCTTCTTGCCCTTTGTCCAAAGAGCAAGATCTTCCTCACCCTCTGCAACATGATGTTGGCCTGAAGATCCAAAGCTGCATCTCAGCTCCCCTTGTACGAAGTCATCCCAGAGTCTGTCCCAACTGGGCATAGCCTCCCTGGCGACAGTGCCTTGCACAAAATACTCCCAAGGTTTGGAGAAGCCGTTTAAGGCTGTCCTCACCAAAACCATGGGATCCCCAATCTCACCAACTACTGCCAACTCATCTCGAGTCTAAGTAAATCTCTTGAGGTATGAGGTCACCGACTCTGGCTTGAGCATCTTAATTCTCCTGAGCTTCTCCTGCAGACCAATCTTCCCGTTCTGATTAGGACTTTGGTAGAGTTTGCACAATGAGTCCCACATCTCAAAGGAAAACTCCTTACCATTCAAATGAGGTATGACATGGTCTCTCACCGCATCACAAATAGTCCTCTTTGCCTTGGTGTTCCTCTTCCCGAACTTTGTCCTCTTTGGAGGAAGAATCATTGGAGCCTAAACTATATCCCATAATTCAAGATCCTCCAAGACAAATAGACGACCAATTGCTAGCTCCTGCTAGCTCATCCTCTGCCCTCATCTGTGTCACTGACATGACTGCCCATTGAAGACCAGACTGATGCTAAACACTGCAAAAGAGAACAACCTCACTCCTGTACACACAAGTGTGAAAAGAGGCTGTCCAAAACAGTCCAAAAAATCTGCTCACTGTATGCTCCACAGGTCAGCCAAAACTTAGCCCTTAGGCTCTGATACCATGTAAAATTCTGAGGTACTAGAAGGGTGCCCAACAGGTCTGTCTTTGACCTCTTGTTGGGCTATAAGTTTGAGTTCTCAAAGCTGTCCTTGCTGCTGTTTTAGGACAGCAAACAGGTCTGAATTTTCTCCTCTCAAATCTGCCCTCAAAACTGATGATTGGATGCTCTTTTAAATGTGCCTTTGCAAGTGTTTTCGTAACTGATGTTAGCACATGCAAATACCTTAAAACATACAACACTCCTCTAGGATCTTAACTATTTTACAACTTATATAAAACTAAGCATACATGAAAATTTAACACATAGTGTTTTTGGTCAACATGACCTTGGACAAACCCCCCCCGGGGCAAACCAGTTTGAGATATATGTATATATATGGAGTGCTTCAAGAAGAAAATACAAGGAGGAAATAAATACAATGGAATCTGTCGACTTTGCAAGCTCATCTTAAGCTATGCAAGCATGTTCCTTGAAGAATGCGCCCAAGAAGTGTGCCCTTCCCTTTCCTTGGCTGATTGAAGATCCCTTGCATACAAACTGTCACTTGTATGCGCCCTCAACCATGCACCAACCAGATCTGAGATAGCTCCACTCCAACTAGTGCCTGCTAGCTTGCGCCTTCTCTCCAAGAGTGTGTCCTCCCACTAGTAAACACTCAACACACAAAAGATTGAAGCTCCAAGCTTCCTTGCACCCTCCATGAACAAGTGCGCCCAAGCAAGCTGCTCCAAACCTTCTCTTCTCCATTTCTTCCTCCTCACCAAATTCTCCAAGTGATGAAGTGAACAATGAATGCTTCCTTTTTCCCTATGCGCCATCTTTAGCCATACTTAGGCCAAACCTAGAGATCAATGGCTAAGATCATCTCTAGCCATCTCTAATCCATGGGTGATATCTCATCTCAAGTATCTCACTTAGAAACCCACTTTTGGTTAAGTTTCGTAAGTTTGCTTTATGTCCCTTAATCCACCCACAAAGTGAATTAATAGTCACTTCTTCCTTAAGTGACAAATTTCACCTTTTTGACTTAGGATAAAGTCAATGTGAAACTAGACATAAAGTAAAGGGTACAAAGGTCAAATTGTTTCCCTCTTGTGGTTAGAGACACACAACCACAAAGGGACCACTTCCCAAGGTACACCAAAACTCAACATTAATGAGCATGAAGAAAAGGTCAAAGCTTTCCATATAACTAGGAAGGGAAGCTCTCGAAGGGAAGTGGGGCAGCCGAAGGACTGTAGAGCAGAGAAGGGGCACACTTCTTGGGGTGGGACATGCATGTGGGGAATGAGAGACAGTAGGCTGGTAGTTTGAGTTGGCTCTTGGAATGAGATCCTTCCTGTTGTTTGTGTTGTCTCAGCCTAGCCTAGGAATCCCTTTACTCGGGTGGAGTTTAGTCCCAGCTCGGGGGTGACCCACTGCTGAGAGTGATGAGCAGCGTGGTTTAAGGCTGGGAGGATCGTGGAAGGTCTGCACGCAGTTGGTGGTCTTCTGTTAAAAGATAAGTATCAATTATGTGTTCAATTGCATGCTGGGTATTTGTACATGTCTTTATATTTATAAGTATTGCCTGTGTATTCTGTAGGTATAGGCTTACTGTTATTTTCGCATGAATCTGTGTATAAGCAGAATGTATTTGTCTGTTTAAATTTAT
>ML825459.1:0-20121 GCA_009831015.1 Picea engelmannii | reverse complement strand
GCATTTCAATAGATAAGAACAACATAAGAACAAGATCACTGAGAAATACACATTCACAAGAGACACAACATTTATCTTGGGAAACCCTCTAGGGGAAGAAAACCCAGCAAAAACTTCCTTATCATAAATTGCCAATACAATGTTCAAGAGATAGCTCAAACCAATACAGATAGTCCTCTCCAAAAGATGCGCCACTCTTCTTCTCCTCTCTCCAACTGGTAATTGCAGCTTGCCTCTTAAGAAAATGAGCAAGTGAGTTGTGTGATAAAGTGAGGCGCTAGCCTCCCTATATATACAATACTGGCATGTGTGAAAGGTCTTCACTGGCAGGGCCGACCTCTCACTTTGGGTGGGTAAACCCACCTTTAATTTAATTCTGGGTCTCAATAATAACTGCTGGGGTCGACTTCTTATTCTGCCTATTATAATTGTCCGATGACCAATCCGCAAAAGGGGATTTGGTCCTAATACAATTACCGACATGATTAATCCACAATGGGGATTAATCCTATGCATAAAATAACAATAATAATAAGAATACTCTTTGCAGTTACATTATTTTAACATAAAACGGGGCTTGAGGAAAACAACGGAGGGTAGTGGCAAGGAACTGCCCCATGGCGCACCAGGTGTGTGTCCTCTCTAGGAAGGACTCTTGTTTTGGGATCACTGGTTTTGCTAGGGTTGGCCTCGTTGCCATACTATCTTGAGCGTCCAGCAGTTATTTGGCAACAGGAGGAGGAGGCTTTGGTGAAAGCTAATTAAAACTTATAAATCTTAAGAAATGCCTAACTATTAAACCCTAGACCAAACCTAATAGAATACTTGGGGGGTTTAATAATTAAGAGTGTAGGTCTTCTTCAATAATCTTCATAACAGTTGTGCTTAACTCTTCTAAATCTTTGGAATTTGTTGATGAAATAATGTGTTGATGATGATCTCATATATGTGGTGATATGTTTTGATGCTTTAGTCTTTTATATCCTGCACACATAAGAAGATAAACGTGGTTAGTTTGCTTTGTATCATTTGTATCCTAACATTCTTTTTTAAGTAATTGTACATGATATTATTCATTGTTTCAAATTGATTCTGTTGTAAACTTGTAAGTACTTTGTAATCTTTTGTAAAGAAACACCCTTGAACATAGTTGACCCCTTGCCCAATTTCTAGGCACTAGTCTTAGTTGACCTAGGGAAAAGGCTTGCTTTTCATGCTAACCCTTGCATCTTGCATTGTTGCCTTAGCATCTTAGGATTAGAATCCCCTCTAACTTTAACAAATTAAAATTAACTCCTAGAACCTAACTCTAACACATCTAGTAACTAAGGTCTACCCCCTTTGGCTTTCCTAGGAGTAAGCCTAGACAGAAGAGGTTCCGGTCAAAGTGACAGCGTGGGCTGTGAATCTAGGCATTGTGCCTCCAAGGACACACTAAGTGAGTCAGACTTATCTCACGTTTGCAAGTGTGTATAAGGACGACAACAGGGCCATGCTCAGGTCGATCTGGCTCTCGGTACTCCATGTCTAGGACCTGTGGGCCTCGTGACATAATCTCCTTAGTTATCCCTAAACTGGGGGATAACAATGAGCATTAAATGCATTTCCAAAACAACAATATAAAGAGGATCACTGAAAGAAACACAATCACAAGGTACACAACATTTTATCTTAGGAAACCTTCATGGGGGAGAAAACCCAACAAACTTCCTCAATAATAGATTGCCAATACAATGCCAAGACTAAGACCAAAACACCAAAGATAGACCAAGACCAAGCATGCGCCTCTCTTCCCCTTCGTCAGACTTTTTCCTGCAACTGCAACTTTCTTCAAGATATGCGCACTAGATGAGTGCATGAGTGTGTGTAAATGAGACACCATCCTCACATATAAATACAAGTTGAGGTGGAGCTAGGGTTGTGTCTCTTCACTTGGTGGGGCCGACTTCTCCTAGAAGTGGTTAAAACCACTTTATAATTATTAGGGGCCGACATTACAAATACCACCATACAAATACAATTTGACCAATCCACAAAAGGGAATTTGATCTTATACAAGACCCGACTTGATCAATCCGCAAAAGGGGATTTGATCTATACAATAATAACTCAAATATAATTAGAATATTCTTCGAAGTTACAATATTTCAACACCTTTTACCTTTAGTATTGAAGTCCCCACACATCTCTGGAGAATGCTTGGTGAGCATCAAGCTAGGAAATCTGATCAATACAAGATTCATAGGGAGGCTAAACTAATCATAGATTCACCCTAAGTATCACAAATTTAAAGATTTAAATATAAATCTAATGTAAGGAGTTAAAACCCCTATATATTCAACCCCAATACAAAAGATCTAGCTTTAAAAATTTACAAAGAAATGAAACTTGTCAATCCTCACTTGCATTTCTTGCTTTGCAATAGCTCCTTCCTTAATGTATACTTGCAATATCAAACCCTTCTTTAATTACCAAGGACATTTACTCAAGTAATAGAAGAGATCTCACACCAAAATGTGAACAAATGAGTCTTTCCAGTCTATTTCCAACCTTGAGAAATGAGGGAGGAGCCCTCCTTATATAGATAAGGCACGTCCTAATACCATACAATGAAAACCATGAGCTAAGACAATACAATGAGCTCATACTATGTCCTGAGATAAAACCATGAGCCTAAAACCATGTTCCCAAGTGAAAACCATGGAAAAATACCGCAAGTGGTTACAACAAACCCTCAAAGTAGGGTGCCCTCTGCATAATGAGCTAAGAAATTCCTTCTAGAATACGTGTGAGGTCAAAGGAGGCTCAAGAACAAGGGCACCCTCTAACCTTAGTCACCTAGTTCGTGTTCGTGTTCAAGTTTGGGGACCTTGAAGTTTGATAGTGAAAAATTCGGGAATAAAATTCGGCATTAAGTTCGACATACTACAAAATTTGAATATATATATATATATATATATATACATAGAGTAATATGGTAATATGAAATTATAAATCGTGGAATATATGGAATTATAATTATATATTTTGAAATATATGAAATTATATATTACCATATACATATATATTAAATTATATGATATAATAATATATTACCAATTACGATATATTAATATATGACCACATTACGTGAATGCATTGAATATGTCGTGAAATATATGGAATTTTAAATATATATCTTGAAATATATGAAATTATCATCAATTTGAAGCAGACCGCGGTCAGGGTATGTTGGATCCTAGAGATGGAGTGTTGTCGGGGTAAGCTAGAGATGGAATTGACAGTGGAACTGAACACTCGAGGGCGACGACAAAGGCACGGGTCATTGTCGCAGGAGGAAATTAAGGTGGGCAACAACACGGAGAGGTTTTGCGGGCAAGTATTTTCCAATTTTTTTTAAACCATTGCCCGCGAACCTCACGAAAACCTAGCCGAATCTCAATGAATTTAGGCGAATTTGTTCAGGTTTGCGTACAAAATTGACTTCGTGTTTGAGTTCGATGAACTTTCTCGATTAAGTTCAGGATAGGATAAAAGTCGCCGAATTTTGAACTTAAAGCTTGAAAATCGACGAACACGGTGACTAAGCCCCTAACTAACTCCAAAAATCATGCAACAAACCGTGCGCATGTGTGAGAATAAGTAAAAGATGAAGTGAGCCTTTTCTAGAATCTTTTAGAAGCTTCACACATGTGGATAGACTAAGAATAATGTACAACGTCCTTCTAGAAGGCTCTAGAAACCACACGTGTGAGTGTAGGAGAGAGAAAGTGTGCCCTTCTAGAAGAATTCTCCCATGTGCCAAGTAAACAAACCTTGAAGTGGCTCATTCATGGTCCATATGTTGACAAGTGTACAAAATTCTCATGTGGACACCTCTACTATGATGATGGGATCCTTGTCATCGTCCACTATGTTGTCACAGATCTCAAAAGAATATCATAGATCCCAATGTAGGTAGATACGGCCAAATGCAAGTACATGGATCCTGTTGACCACCTATTTCGACTAGGGGGTCAACTCCATGTGCCATGAAGATATGTACCTGATGGTGCAACTAAGTTGAAGACTTACTGGTTCTACAAGGCAGTTTTGGCCTCAACACTTCATTTTGTAATTGGAATTTCCGCTCCCCTGCGTGGGATAATAATGTAATGGGTCTGCGTGGATCATATTGTAGGTTAGTTGCCTAGGACTTTGTCATTAGGGAAGTCCTTTCTTCGAGTGTTTTTATCCTCAGGTAATTTTTAATTACCCTTGAGTTTTTCACTCACAATAATCCTCCAAAGTGATGAAAGGCGTTCTAATGATCGAGCCCAATGGGTGACTAGGGTCTAGGAATATTGTAAATGACCATGCTAGACATCTCCTAGAGTCTTGTAGAATTCCGTCGAGTCTAAGCAGTTTTTTTTAATTTTTTAACTTACCCAATTAAGGGTAATTTTAATTATTTTTGATGTAAAAATGTAAAAACTAGGTCCTTGGGATTTTTGATAGGGGTATTTATTCTCAAAAGAAATGGAATGAGACCCCCTACACCCTTGGACCAAGTTTTGGCTCAAATGGACAAGTTTTGCTAGGTCTTTGTGCATGAGGAGTCCAAGTCAGTCTAGAGTCAACAATTTAATTGCTTAATTGACAAAGTCAAAATGTCAATTTTTTGTAAAAATGAGCAAAAAGGTTAGAGAAAGAGTGGGAGAAGATGACTAAACCCTTTCCTAAGTTAGCCAAACCCCTTTCCTCACTTTATTTCACCCCCTCACCTATCCATCACATCATTTCATCATCCCCCCTAGGGAAGTTGCGCCCCCCTTTGAGAGAAAATCATGAAAAATTAAAAATTAAAGGGGGAAACCCCCCTCTCCCTAAGTGCGCCCCCCTTGGTCTAATTTCTTGTTGAACAAAGTCAAAAAGGTGCCACCTCACCCGTCACTCATTTACCGAAACCCTAAAAGCTACCAAAACCCTAAAGTTGCGCCCCTCCTTGAGATGCTCAATAACTCTTGGGGAATGACACTTGGAAAGCATCCAAGATGGGTCACTCTTGGCTCCCAAGTATAAATAGAGACCTCTCCTCCTTCATTTATCATCTAGTTTTTCTCTACTGTTATTATGCTCAAATTTCTCCCAATCTCTCCCATTCTTCTCTCTTTCTCCTATTTGCTCTAGTTTCTTGTGTAAAGCTTGCTGCAAGTATTTGCAACAACCTTTTCCTATTCAATAAAGAAAAGTTTTGGAGGACAAATGATGCTTTGAGAGTCTTCTTGGTGCATCTTATGTATTGGAGGTGACATTGTTTGTGTTTTGTTGTGTATGCATTTCATTTTCAGATCTAAAGTAGAGATCCCAAGCAAAATATTTTGTTTGGGTGGATTTATAATAGTCTTATTGTAGATTTAGTGAGTAGTTCATAGATTGTGCAAAGTGTTTTGTATTATCTCATAGATCTACTCACCCTTTTCTCTGTTTTGTAGTTTTGCCTCACAACTTTTGCAGGTTACTTCAAGGGTTTGATAGACTTGTTTTAGATCTGGAAACTTGTCTTCCTCATCCAACCTTAGCCTATAAATTTTCTGCAATTCATTTCTGTACATTTCCATAAATTTTTGAGCATTCTAACCCCTTAGAATATGTCTTTTAAAACAATATTACTTGCTGGTTTTTCTGCAGAAATTTCCTGTTGGTACTAACTGAATTTTTTTGAGTTTTTTTGTCACTTTTGTAGCTTTTCTAGCAAGGTTTTGCTTGCTGTTTTTTTTTGCAGGTTGGTGACATAAAGGAGGAGGTACAACCCTTTTGGGGCATTTAGACATCAAGCAAAGACCTCCCAAGTTGGGGTAACTTTTACCCAACTTCTTTCTCTCTTCTATACATTGTAAGCAAGCCCAAAGAGAGTCTCTTGGCTTGCATTCCTCAAGTCTTGTTTATTTTTCTGCAATTATTTCATTTTTCAGTATTTACATTCCAAGTTTGCCGACACCTAGCAAAGTGGTTGGCCTAGCCAACCCATGCTAAATCGTATGGCTAGTTTTTAGATTTTATTTCAGCATTGCAATTTATTTTCTTGTTTGCCTCACTTGTCCTTAAGACAAGGTTGTGGGGCTAGGATCTATCTTTGTTTCCAAGATATATCATTTATTTACATGCTTTATTTTTCACCTACCTGGGCACAAAACCGGTAGGCCTTGTCCTCCACCTTGTGCCTTTGTTGAGGTTGCAAGTAGTTTAGTTTTATCTTTAAGTCTTTCATTCTTTATTGTTTGCCTACACCCTGCAAAGAGGATTGACTTTGCCACCCATGCAGTACTGTAAGACTAGGTAGATGGTTGATGCTTTTTGCTTCTAGTTTTCAAGTTCATGTTGTATCTTAAGATTTAGAAGCACCTCTTTACATTTGTCTAAGCCCATGGAGGCATAGATTATTCACTTGTACATTCCTTTCAAGCATTTACATTCCTTTCAAGTTCTTGCTATTTACATTTCGTTCAAGCACTTGCAAGTTATTTCATTTCAAACACTTAACTTAATAAATCGTTAAGAGGTTCAATCAATTTATCTTAGATTCATAGGCGATCAATCTAACTAGTTTAATTAGGACGCCTTTAACTCTCTCAACTTTCGCTATCAAAAAGGGAACTTGTGGAGGCGGCAGGGGGTGCTAGATCATTGATGGTCTCATGGCACTAGATGCCCCCCTTGTTGAGCACCCTTGTTTCCCAGATTGACCTGTGGAGCTAGGGTAAGGCCTTGTTTGCCTTGCTTAGTGAGCACCCAACAATCCTTTTGGCCAAAGCAGGGAGAGTTTTAGGGAAGTCACCTAGTCTAGGATACAACTTTACGTAATCAACCTAATTAATCCTAAAATATATCCATAAACAACCTTGGTTTAATTGCACATTTCACTTTCATGGTTCATGCTCTTTAATTTCAGCAACAATTTCATTGCAAGTTATCTTTAATGCAATTTTGTTGAGCATTGTGGATGGTTGATTGTTGAGCTTAGGAGTTGCGCATCTTTTTCCAGTGGAGGCCTCTTTTCAAGCTTTATCTTTATTCCTCTTGAGTTGTGCATTAGCCCGTGGAGGCTCTCTTTTGGTGTCTTTCATATCTCTTGAAGTTGCGCATTGGAGGCATTGAGCAACCCCCTTGAAGTTGCGCACCTCTTGGGGAGCTTCATTGTTTGGGTTTGTTTTGTTGTGTTGTGTTATGGATGCAATCTTGAGTTATCTTTCTCCTTTCCCTGCACAATCAAATCAAGTTAGTTCAATTGTTGCTTTGCTAGAAGATAGATCCAATAAGTGCTTGTCTCTCTCATTTGTTAATAGTTGTACATTGTTGTAACATCTAATTCTTTGCATCCTTATTTGTGTTGATAGTTGCTTGTATCTAGTTAAAATTGTAAACTTTTGTAAAGTTATTTTTTCTAATCTTTTGTAAGTTTAGCTAACTCCATTTTCCCAACCTTAGGCACTAGTCTTAGTTGTCCTAGGGAAAGGTTTGCCTTTGCATTGAAAGTTTTGCATTTGTGTTGTTTGCCTCTCATATAGGCTAGTTTCCCCCAACCTCTAACAAGTAAAATTAACTCCTAGAATTAGCCTAATAACTCACATAGTAACTAGGGTCTACCCCCCCTGGCTTCCCTAGGAGTAAGCCTAGATGAAAGAAGTTCAAGTTGAGGTGACAGTGTGTTTGAAATTAGGCATTGTGCCTCCAAGGACACACTAAGTGGATTGAGACTTAGTCCACGTTTGCAAGTGTGTATAAGGACGACAACAGATCCCAATGCAGGTACATGGATCTCAAGGCAATGTCGTGGATCTCGAGGGATGGTGCACAGATGCCAATGTGAGGCACCCACCTATAAATGATGAGTCAAGCTTCAGAACAAGTCATTAGGCAATGCACATTAAGTAATCTCTTCAAACAACATCTTAACATAGGTTAATTTTATAATTTGCACAAGTTCACCATGGTGGGGCAACTCCACCCTTATTACATGTGTTAATTGCTAGGGGAAAAGTTATTTCCTAGATCACTTGGTTAGAGATAGGTAAAAATGACAAATTATTGATGGAAAGGGAAGGGGAACTTCATGTTTTGACCCTCAAAGTCATATGTGATGATGTATAAGGCCTTTTAACTAGTCCAACTAGCTTCTAGAGCTAGGAATCTTTATCGTTTATTCATGCAAGCCTTTAAGAGGGAGCTTGGCTTAGAGTTACCACATAGGGACCTTATTTATTACCCCTTTTTGTATTTTTCTTTGATTTTTTGTAGTTCTTTTCTTTAGATATGCATTTTTAGCATAGGGCTTTGGGGATGGGCCTTTTTAATGAGGCGGCGTGGTTCTAGCTTCATTATTTTTTCATTTTTTTACATTTATGCTCTTGATCTCTAGCCTTTTTTGGCTTACATTATTCTTCAATTTATTCAATTAGACCTTGCTTGATGACATATGATAAGTCAAACATAAGCGGGGATAATATATTTTTATGGACAAGATGAAAGTGAAAGGGAAAGGATGGAAAGCGTTAGATGTGGTTAGGATATGAATACACTACTCAACTAGATCACCAATAATACATCTTGACCTAATTCATGACAACACTTATCTAAGGAAAATTATGCCCCCCCCCGGTATAATGGGATAAAATAATAAAATTATTAACGTTAAGAAGTGTTATTAGATCAAACCCAATGTTTATTATTTTCATGACAGGGTAAGAAACCATCACACCACTTCTAAGCAAGAAACCCACACATGAAATCATAGCACATCAATTGAAATAAAGATCAGGCATGAAGTACCATCTATGAATGCACATAACATCTGAGGCATAGGAGCTGATATACCATGGTAGAGTCATCTGAAGGAGCTCATGGGTCATCATGTATCTGATGGAAGAACTGGAAGAATATGCCTGAAATGGAAGAAATGAGCAGGAGAGCTCATCCAAGCAGCATCATCATACCCAAGAGGGTGGTTTGGAAGTAATTGTCCTTGAGGGGGCAACAAGTTGCATTGCGACATTCTGGTTAAATCTAGAAAAATAATGATTAGGTCATGGGGGTCGGTCCTTTTAAGGTAATCTTATTATTACTATGCATTCTAATAAATAGCATAAGGTGGCCATTGACTTTTCATTAGGATTAATAAAATTTTAATTAGTATTAGGATGGATGAATATGCTTTCCAAGATGACACTTATAGTATTTTTAATAATTTGCAATTTACATTTTATTACAAATATTTAAATATAATATTTTAACAATAAGATATTATTAATTTTGTRTAGTAGTAAAACTAATGAYGAAGCGTATTAGTAAGATGTACTCTCCTGAACTTATTTTTGCRTATGATTTTCTGTTCATGTCTTATGTTAACTTGGAAAGGCCTTCTAATCTGTGGAGAACAATCACRTATAAGATCTAGGAATGGTAGCCAGTAAATTGCTTAAAGTTATACTATGGATATAATAGTAATATGCATGAGAACTCTTTTTGGTTATAAATTATAGTTCTAATATTGTGATTCCAGAGTGGTTTTGATTCTTAACTCTGAATTTCCAATTTTTTTTAAATAATATATGTTTTTAAAAAATATTTTTTGTACATGCCATTTCCCTGCCAATTGGTTTTCAAAATCTGGTGGATCCATATCCGTATCCGGATCTGGATTCAATCCATATCCATATCCTGGTAACTTAGYATTATGTAATTGGGTAGAATATGATCAATTTTAGAGAGTACTTTCTTTAAATCTTTATAGTGTCATTTCCTTGGGAAGTTTTTCATCACTGATATTACGTACTGACAAATACACGTGTTTTTTTGTCGTTTCAGCTAATTATGTCAAGACGTCGTGTTCCATGCTTAGATTCATATTTGGACAAGGTCAACACTTTTCTTATATTCATAAAAGATTTTTCTCATATTCCTTGTTGTATGGGCAATAGATTTTGAAGACAATGTACATTTGTATGTTCAATGTGATGAGAAGACACTTACGGACAGTGCACAGAAATAGTTCTTGTTCTTTTGCTTCACAGCTTTCAGCAATCTGTAATCGTAACTAGATGGTTTATAGTGCAGGTTAATATTGCTTTGTGGCCTCGTTTCAAAATGGTTTTTGACATGCATCTGACTAGTTTGCGCAATGCAAATGTACGAACATTATGGGAGGATGATGTTCATCCTCACTATGTGATGAGGCGCTATGCTGAATTTACTGCTTCACTTCTTCAGCTTAATGTCAACTATGGAGATGGCCAGGTTAGTGTTGTCACTGCATGTTTACAAAGAAATTGCTGCTTTATTTAGTGATTTTTTTTATCGTGCTTGTTGCTTCTAACCACATAAATGAAAATGACTCTTTATTTTTCTTAACTGGCTTTGGTACACCTAGTCTCACTCTTGGATATTGGTGAAGGTAATTAGGGATCTGATCTGGGGGAAATTCCCACTATAGAAACCCAACAATCTAAGGTTTCCTACTTAATACATCTTGATTGGTTGTTTAATGCACCTTGATTGGTGAACTGGTGAAGTCCATTCCTTTGCCATTTTCATACGCTGGGGCCTAAAATGATACCTTTGGATGAAGTAATGTGCCCTAAATATCTTATACCTGGCATATAATTTTTCTTTCCCTGAAAATTTGAATTAGACCATTAGGAGTTTCACATGTTCTGACTTCTTGATCATTCTTATTTAGAAGCAAGATGTCTTCAGTAAACGCAAGAAGTAGTCTCCCACTAAAGGTTTGAGAATATATTTTATTAACCTCAGAATAATTGAAAGAGCTATTAAAAGACCAATACACATTACAAGAACTCAGTGACCAGCTCTTTAAGTAATTGATGTCTCTGCAGATTATCCTTGCTTATGTACATGAACTTCATACTAAATTATAAATAAATGTTTCAGAAGACTATAACCATTTGGATACTCATCTGTCCATACTAACTTATTTAATGCTTGGTAGTCAACACATGGACATGTTGCTATCCTTCTATCTTTTATTGAAATCTCTGATACAATATGGGATTCAGGTAACTATATAAATTTATTACCTTAAGGACTCGTTAACCTACTTTCCTTGCTTTTCATATGGCTTAATTTGAATGGAAAATGTAACTGGTTCTTATACACTCTTCTAATTCGCTCTTTCAAAGGCACATTCTAAGTGCTCATTAATCTACATTGCTTGCTTTTTGTATGCCTTAATTTTAATGGTAATCTGCAAGTGGGTTCTACAACGCGCAGTCCATTTTATGATGTTCCAAAAGAGGTCTCTCTGCATCGAAACTAATAAGCTGACTTTGACAGTGTTAGCACAAATTTGTACCCTCCAATTCTGAGCTGATATATGTCTTAGGACAGCCGTAAAAAGCTTAGCTAATTAAAGGAGTAAGGCCCCAACTGTCACTGACCAAACCCCTCTCCATTTGGGCTAGTGCTTACTAGCCTCTGGGGGGAGTCCCTAGGCACAATGAAGCACCTTGCTGCTGTCTTGAAGTCTGATTTCTGCGTATAAAATCTACAAAACAGCAAGCTGTTCGTCTTGGACAGCGTGTAAAAGAAGTAAAAAACGATGAGGAAAAACAATCTTCTACGCTTGGAGGGAACCTGCAGGGTTAGCACAATGATAATAGATTGGAAAGAAGAAGAAAACTATTCAGAAACATCAGAATTAACCATAATGAATAGTTCAGAAAATGACATATCAGATCACAAATTTACCATAATACCGCCAAGAAAGAGGTTTGAAGACAAACACACACTTCTTTATTGATAAAGTTTACAAGAGGACTGTTTACGCTACACTTGGCAAGCCTACAACCGGTACAATGACTACTTTTCTCAAAGAGGAGCCACTAGACTAGAGACCAAGAGAGAAGAGAATGAGAGAGACACTATGCTGCTACTGCAATGATCCGACCAAGAACCTCTGTGAAACATCCAATATATAGCATAAGGAGGGCACATATCCCAAGGGAGAAGGAGAAGACGCATGAGTGGTTAAATTTGGAGTCTAAGTGCATGAGGAAGAGAGATATGTGATGAGTGTGAGATGAGTGAGTGTATGTGAGAGTTTGCATGAAGGTTACATGCGCACAAGAGAGGAGAATGCACCCTAAAACTTAGGAACGCGCACTTGAGGAAGAAAGGGAGGAGTAATGAATGATAATGAATATGAATTGGCTTTATGGAGTGAAAGAAACGCATGGAGGCCAAATTTAGCTTTCTAATGCATGTCCTTTTGCTAAAATTGACAAAAGCATGAGTGAGTTATGGCTAAAGAGGAAATTTGCCCTATTTTTTAGGGAATTTCCCAATTTTTAGGAAAATACGGTTTAAACTTTAAACTCAATTGGAGACGAATTTTAAGTAGCCGATGAATGGCAAGTGGAGGGGTGATTATACAGAGGAATATATGGCTAAATTTAGGCCCAGTTATGCGACTCCGATTTCTCAATTAATTATTTATTTATGCTCAAGTCTTGGAAATATGCGACCCATGCCTAGGTTGATGCCACATCACTCTGTAACTCTGCCACATGTCGATCTATGAGGGTGCCACTTGGCACTGCATGGATGATGACTGTACCTGCTAGATATAGACATCTCTAAAAATAAAATCCAGTTCCCAAATTTTAGGAAACCGTCCACATCACCTAGGATGACTGGGAGAACACAGCCACATGTCACTGTCTAAAAATAGACATTGCTAAAAATAGAAAGTCGTCTGAATTCCCTTGAATTTATACCCATTGATCTCGTATTTCCGTAAGAGATCCGAATATGCGATCAGAATTGACATGCGAGCCCTGGTGCTCAACCTTCTAAAAATAGTAAATTGTGCCAGATCATCCCAGAAAAGATCCAAAAGACTCTGGATGTCTCAAGGATCAATACTGCACGCTCAAAATCTGAATCCGGGGCCTGGAGGAAAACTGACCTAGAATCATGCAAGGACTCATACTGTATGCCTAGAATTGCTCCAAACTATCAAGAGACCCATTCAAACCGTGTCTCCTAAAAAATAGTAATGCCTACTGTATGTAGATATCTTTCTCAAAATGCATGGAAACCAAGTCAACTCTAACCCTGAACCAAACAACCATGTACCGATCATATACCTGTCTCTCGTGGGAGCCAACCTCCTGCTCAACACAAGTGGTAAACTCCGGGAAAATCTCAAAATGCCAGCCCCAAAGGAATGCATGCTGGCTCTTAACCCTCAAGATTTTCAAGGGTGAAAATCTAGGCGTTAACAAACAACAATACGACTAAGTTGTAGGAAATGCCCCCCCTGTTTCCTGCCCTGGTACGGTACAACCGACTGTACCGTACGACGTTTCTTGATTTAGAAACACTGTACGGTACCACCGACGACGTTTCCTGGTCGTACCGTGCCCGTACGACTGAGTTTCGATGGATTTCAAAGTTAAATTAGGCAAAAAAAGGGGGCCGTGGGGCCCCCAAACTGCTAGTTAGTTTTAGTAAAGGCTTTTTTTACCTTCTCCAAAGAGAATAAAGATGATTTTCTACCTTTTTGTTTTAATTAGAAAAAGAAACTTCTAGATGCAAACAGAAACCCCAAATCTCCTTCCTTTGCTATAAGAAACCACTTGCTTCACTCATTCCTCACACTTTCATTAACAAGAGGAGCTTCCTACAACAACAAGAAGAATATTGTGTGTGGTTTTAGTGAGCAGATTTCTTTTCTATTTGGTGAGTAGATTTATTTTATGTTTGCTTAGCAAGTTAGCAATTTTTTTTTTCTCTTGGTTTGCAATATACACATTTCTGTTTTGTTCGGTGAACATATTTTCTTCTTTTCTTGCAGCATTCATGGCTTCTCCAAGTGTTGTTTCATCTACTCCTAGAGCAACTGAAGTAAGCAGGCAACATGAATACTATCCTCTTTGGAGGCATGTTACCAAGGTCAAGGCTATGGGTGCCGGTGGAGGTTCATGGGAATGGAAGTGCAATTTATGCAAGAAGGATAAGACCTTCAAGGGATCTTACACAAGAGTCAAGGCTCACATTTTGCATGAAGGGAAGGGTATTGAAGGTTGTCCACATACTCTTGATCTGCAGGTGAGGGATAGATTCCATAAAGAGCATGATGATGCTCAAAAAACTAAGGATAATAGAGCAAAGATTGCTATGCATGGCAGTAGCAAGCATCCTACTTCCTTGGGTGTTAGCAATGAGCCAAGGATTGTTCATGAAGCAAGGAAGAGGAGGCCGCTAGAGGTAGAAAACGAGATATCCAAAGGCCCTGGAAGACGAGGTGCAGCTTCAGACAATAGATTGATGAAGATGTTCAACAACCAAAAGAGAGAAGAAATAGAGTCAAGAGTGGCAAGGGCCATATTTGCATGTGGCATCCAATTTATGTGGTTTGGTCCCCCTATTGGAAGGATATGGTGAAGGAAATTAACGAGGCTCCTCAAGGTTTCAAGGGGCCAAACTATGAAAAACTCAGAACAATGTTGTTGCAGAAAGAGAGGTCATTGATTCATGATATTCTCAAACCAGTTCGCAACTCATGAACCAGTACAAGGGTTTCCATTATCTCTGATGGATGGACTCTGTTGTCGTCCTTATACACACTTGCAAATGTGAGCTAAGTCCGTCTCACTTAGTGTGTCCTTGGAGGCACAATGCCTAGGTTCATAGCCCACGCTGTCACTTTGACCGGAATCTCTTCCGTCTAGGCTTACTCCTAGGGAAGCCAAAGGGGGTAGACCTTAGTTACTAGATGAATTAAGTTAAGTTCTAGGAGTTAGTTTTAATTTCTTAAGGTTAAAGGGGATCTAATCTAGGATGCTAAAGCAACAATGCAAGGTGCAAGGGTTAGCATGTAAGGCAAAACCTTTCCCTAGGTCAACTAAGACTAGTGCCTAAAGATTGGGCAAGGGGTCAACTAAGTTAGAGGGTGGTTCGTTGCAAGTAGATTACAATATTACTTACAAAGAATAATTAAACTCAAAATAGTTACAAGATTTACAATTTAAAGAATGATAGATTACATCAACAAGCTAACCAATTGTCTATTTGTGTTTGTGCAAGATATCAAGAGATTAAAGCATCAACATCAACACATCATCACAATCATGAGATCACCATCAACATAGCCAACATCAATATATTTAAAAAGATTTAGATACTTTGAGCACAAGTATTATTAAGATTGATGAAGACTATCCACACTCTTAGTTATTCAACCCACAAAGTGTTTATTAGATTTAGTCCAAGGTTTAGTTATTAATCTTTCTTAAGAGTTATCAAATTTTATTAAGCTTTCACCAAAGCCTCCTCCTCCTATTGCCAAATAACTGCTGGATGCTCAATAAGTGTTGCCACCCTAGCTTCATAGGTCAGCCCAAAACAAGTGTAATGATCCCAAGCCATTATGCAAGGATCATCACGGTTTTGGTGTCTTTTTAAACTTTTTTTGGTTGTGGTATTTCGTCAAACACTTTGCTGATCTATTTGTTTACTTGTTGAATGGCCTCTTGATTTCGGCCTTAGGGTTTACTGATGTGTTTATATGAATGTTTGTAGCAAATAACAAGAAGAGACAACCATGGAACATACCTTAACCATATGCAATATGATAGACAAGCCAAAACATCTCAAACTGCTTTTATTCATGAAATAGAGAAACCTGCTACAATGAAGATGCCGATCTGGAATGCTCAACAGATGACCAAGAAGATAGACGATAGAGTTGCTACAAAATGCTCCCGAAAATACAAAATAAGCCTCCAAAGGTTGGATAAGAGATGAAGACCAATGCCACGTCTTGCTGGATAACTAAAGCTCCTCAACAATTCGGCCCTGGTGCCAAAGATGTCCAATCACCTCAAGAAAGATGCCAAACAGTAGATCAGGTGATGGCAAGAACAACCCAGGTGCCCGAATCTCCAAGATCCCTCTCAAACCTTGTAGATCTGAACTCCACCCCTGAATGTTGCGCCCCACTGGATGACTGAAACCCTAATAATTCGGCCCTGATGAAGGAGGCCTCCAAATGCTCTGAAACTCCCCAAGAATATAGATTGGGACACTGCAAGTCACTAGGTGAAGTCTTAGGGTCAGATATGAAGTGTAACCCCTCCAAACTGACTAGATCTGAATCTCAGAAACGCCCTCCTTCTCTTCAATTCGTCCGAATGCTCTAGCAAATCATCTGTACCATAAAACTCTCTCAGAAAGCACTAGGAATGATGGTGAAGACCCTGCAAGAAGAACCCAGGTGATAGAATCTCCAAAAACCCTACCAACCACCTGCAATGAACTTCCCTCAATGGATGGTGTGCCCCCCTTGTTGGAAACCCTCAAATGGTGCGCTCTCTCTCTACCTGCACATACAACTGATGTAGAACCCTCCTGTAACTGAGTAGATCTGGAACTAGAATGGTGTGGGAGCGTATTGGATCTCCGAAACCAAGCTTGGGACAAGTTAGGTGGAATCTTTCACCATCGAATCGTCCTCTAGGGTTTGTTAAGTCAAAACCCTCAAAACCCCCAATGCTGGGCTCACTAGCTAGAAGCCAGATATCAAAAGATAGAAAGACATGAATACTAGAGTAGAGGCCCTTGCTTTCCTTTTATAGTTTTTTGGCTCACCTTTTTACCTTTGAAAAGCTCATTATCTCTCCTTGTGGCTTCCCTGGCCACTGAAAGTCACTTCTAGCCATCCCATCCTGTAGTGTTGCTCCTCCCGATTCGAATGAGCTATTACACTGAGAGGTTCCTCCAAGTAATGTGCCCAAAATGATCACTTCAGTGATTCCAATTAACTTATAACTCAAAATAATCAAAATCATGGAAATCGCCGGAATGCAACGAAACCAAAGCCAACCTGTGTGGAATGGCTCATAATGATGGAATATGATGATCAATTGAAGCTGGACCCCACAATGCCTCTCAAATACCCCTGTACTCACTATAACATCCATCTGGCTACTCTGGTCATCATAAATCTCTGCACTGTGATGATGTCCCAAAGTGGGGACATTACAGTCCTCCCTGCTAGAAAATTGCTTGTCCTCAAGCAATAACCAAATCCCCTCAAGTATAATGCCAGGATCCCATGTCCACCTGTGGGATACATAGTAGAACCCATCCAAAGATGAACAATGACACATGCTGCCCCTTGGGTCCCATATCAAGTCATGAACTGCTAGCCCTTGGGACGCATAATCCTGAAATACACCAACTCCGTGAGTCTCCTGTACCTGACACATGGCCTCATCTCGGAGTGAGTCCATCCTCCTAGTCTCTACCAAGATCCACACAGCCTCCATCAACTGCACATGTTGATGCCCGACTGAGGTGATGCAAGACCTCCGTGAGGCACTCGCAAGCAATGCGCTCCTCTCAACACTGAAGCTCAATGGACCACTCTCCCCTGTCGGTCAATGAACTGCTCAATCCTGCAATCCCTGGGTCCCATGCTAACCTCTGTCGAAGATCCTCATGCTGACACTGCACTACTTTGACCATGACTGTCTGCCCCCTGCATACATCTTGAACCCTCCTCCCTTGGGTCCTCCAGTTGAAATACCTGTGACCATTGGACCTGTTGTCTAGAAACTGTATCAATGAAGACACCTCTGTAGAAGAAGTACCTGTCTAAACATCTCCATGCCCTATCATGATGATCAAGTGGAAGGAAAGGTCTCGCCCCATAGGACAAGTACTTGCAGACCCACTCCAAACCAAACCAAGGTGGAGTGTGTGGCTCTCTGGTGCAACCTGGGTCAACATGAACATCGTGCTAACAAAATGGATTCCTGGGTCCCATGGCAAACTTGGAAGTTTATCACTTCCAATCTCCTCTAACTGCTCCTGTGTGAGACTGGTCACTGTCAGAAGCCTTCTGTGCTCATCTACTATTCTCCTCATGCTGCTGTCAATGATAAATGTGTCGAAGAAGGATAACAAACATATCTGCAGTTGACTGTAGGACTGGAAGGTGTCACATGCTTTGGTCAATCCCAAGGATTCAACCAGAAGCTCGTCCATCGATATCCTTGATAAGTACTCTCCCGCGGTCACCATCTAATCCCAACCATCTAGTACAACCAGAAGTAACTCCTCCAACTGCTGCTCAACCAACCTCCATCTCTCATCTCCCATGCAACTACTGATATGGTGAAGTTGATCTCTCATAACTAGGTGCTGCTGCAAAGGAGTGACATCTGCATGCTCCCATAGGTGTGTCTTCTCCCTGCAAGGCACTATACCCCTCTGAATGCCACCATACATCTCGACATGACTCTGTGAACTATCCCTCATCACCGTATGCTCCGGCATACTCATCTCGTCTCCTGCAGACTCATGCTGCATCATAGATCCTGGGCATACTGTTGGGTCAACCTCTACGTGGAGGTCAACTGCCCTCAGAACCCAAATGGGAGTGTCCTCCATCCACTGGTGCTCCTCTACTAGATCACCAACATCCTCTAACCATGTGACCGAAGGATATATCATAGTGTCCACCAGGATAGATCAAGTGGATCTCTGACAAATCTCCTCAATAAGCTCATCTGATCTAGACTCTGATTCTTGAAGGGCTGTCTGTGTGCCTCTCAAGAATCCTCAAGTGCTCTCCAACTCTTGAGTGAGTCGGTCTACCTCCAACTCCTGCCCCCTCAAGGCCCTGTGATACAACTCGCCAATCCCCATTAGGTAGTCCCTGTCTGTCAACAACTGCTGGTAGTCAGTCCTCATCATAGACACTCTCTTCCTGAGAGTGTGAAAATCATGCATGGAAAATCCTCCATCTGAGCTACCCTGTGCCACTGATGCTCTCCAACAGTAATCTTCCATCATTGCATGCATGTCATCAATACGTCTAGTGGCTGCCATGATCATAGCCTCACTAACTCTCAACTGTGCTACTAAGTGGTGTGACTCCTAATCATGGTCATGCTGAGGTGCCATCTCAGACCCCTCACTGCTAGTGTCAGTCCTTCTAGTGTCAACTCTGGAATCCCCAAAAACACCCTCTGCATAAGATGACGTGCTGAACTGTCCACCGTCTACTGTGTTGTTGGGTACTCCTGTATGCCACTGCACTCCATCACTAGATGCTATCTCCCCCTGAATCACACTGTACCCTGTATGAGCAACCATATCCTCTTGTGCACTCAACCTGCTACTATCCTCTGTGCCTGGATCCCATATAGTTGTGTCTAGACAAATGCTATGGTCATCCTGAATACTAAAGAGTGCATCCTCATCAATGCAAGCCAGTCCTGGAAGTAAGTGCTCCATCAACCTGTCAGCCTCTCCAATCTGCTCAACCAATGGAGTCTCCAATAGCTGTGACTCCATCTTCTCTGGCTGACCTGTATGTGTGAGGTCAACTGCCTGTACGTCCTGTACCTCCTCCTGGATCTGTGGGTCTACCTGTCCATGGTGTGCATCCCTCACACTAGGCTCATCCATCATACCTGATGTGCCACTGATCTCCTCGTGTGACGTGGCTATCATGGGTGTCTGAATAGGTGACAGATGTGTCACGCCCCCCATAGGAAGTTCATCATCTCCAGGTGCTAACACATGTGACTCCTCACTAGTGTCACCACTCTGCTGAGACGTAAAGACATCAATGGTATGTGATATGTCTGCTGATACACTGGTGCTATCGTCCTGTCCATCCAACTGCCTATCCACTACACAAGGGTCATCATCCTCCTCAAGCGTGCAAGCATCAGTAGCCTCTATGCAAGAGTCATCATCACTATCCTCTGAGGTAGAGTCACTATCACTAGCCTCTGTGCAAGAGTCACTATCATCATCCGACTGCTCTGAATCAACATCTATCGCTCCATCCACACACACCCCATCATCACTGTCATGGTGTGCCTCAATAGTGTGTTTCTTACCCTTACCCCTACACCTATGATCTGGTTCCCAAGGCACCTTGCAACTGTAGCAAAGTTGCGTTCTCCTAATGGGTGTGGGGTTTCTAATGGGCGTGGGGTTACCCCAACAGGCTGCTCTGATTTCCTCCCTCTCCTTGAGCCAACGTGCAATCTTCTTCTTGTTCCAACTAGGATTTTTATAGGATAGGAACCATTGGAATGTTAT